>CABHPP010117806.1:0-21333 GCA_902168425.1 Peromyscus attwateri | reverse complement strand
AGAGAGAGAGAGAGAGAGAGAGAGAGAGAGAGAGAGAGAGAGAGAGAATATGAGAACACAACATGAGTGTGATGTCCGAGGAGGCAGAGGAGGGCATCGGGTCCCTAGAAGTGAGTCATGAGATGGACTGTGGCTTGAGTTTTCCTGCCTGGCCCACAGTCAAGATAAATCTCTTTCACCTGCCAGTCCCACCGCCACTCAGACCCAACCAAGGAAACACAGAGACTTCTATTGCTTATAAACTGTATGGCCGTGGCAGGCTTCTTGCTAACTGTCCTTATATCTTAAGTTATCCATTTCCATAAATCTATACCTTGCCACATGGCTCGTGGCTTACCGGCATCTTTACATGCTGCTTGTCCTGGCAGTTGCTGGCTGGCAGGCAGTGACTCCTTCTGCCTTCCTGCTCTTTTAATTCTCTCTGTTAGTCCCGCCTGTTAGTTATTTTCGCTGTTACCCTGCAAGGAAATGTCACGGAACACGACAGAATCCGCTGATAGAGTTTATTGGGAGAACAGAAAGAAGTGAGTGCCCGCGCGGGAGAAAACACGTGTGAGGAAGAGAGGTAGGCCCGTCATGGCGGCTCTTTATAAGGCGGGGCGTGCCCAGGTAGGCGTAATGACGTAGCCATGCTGCGCGCCTGCGTGGCTACGTGACATCACGGATCCCGGTCACGCGAGACGCCTTGACCCGGAAATGGCTGTTAACCTGGAGTTCGCCAGGCGGATGTGTCCGGGCCGGTCGGCTTGGTTACCAGACGCCTTGAGCCGGAAATGCTTATCCTGACCTGGGGCTAACTGGGCGGGTGTGTCCGCCAGGCATGCACAAACATGTCTGACCTTGGGGCGTATTGTGAACATTTCACCGCCTACTTCCTGCCTAGCCACTGGCCAATCAGTGTTTTATTAGCAACACATTTGCCATACAGAACATCCCACAGCAATGGACTCATTACTCACTTGGTGCATCATGATCCTCATCTTGTGCACTGCTGAGTGGGACTCTCTTGAAGGTGTCTCTTGGGAAAAAGCTCTGCCTACTGTGAGTTAGCCAATCCAAAAGTAGCTGTGGGCTGGCAAGATGGCATAGCAGGTAAGGGTGCATGCCACGTAAGCCTGGTGACTGAGCTTGACTCCAGAACCCACATAAAGGTACAAGGAGAGAACTGACTCCACAGAGTCATCTTCTGGTTTCCATAAGCATCCCATGACACACAGGTGTCCGTGCACATTATACACACACGGGTCGGGGAGTAGAAAAACAAAACCGGAAGGTAGCCAGGTGTAGTGGCTCACACCTGAAATCCCAGCACTTAGGAGGGATTGATACAGGTTTGAAGCCAGCCTGTATCTGAGACAGAGTGAGGCACTGTCTCAGAAGAACAGAAATGGGCTGGAGGGGATGGCTCAGAGGTTAAGAGCACTTGCTCTTCTTCCAGAGTACTGAGTTCCCAGCACCCACATCAGGCTACTCACAGCCACCTGTGGTTGCCTCTGGTTGGCACCATTCAGTTGGTGAATTCCCAGTGGGTGCTCCACCACTGAGCCACACCCCTAGCACAACACAGTTTTACATCACTTCATGCTTGATAAAGGAGAAAAATTGAGAAAAGTGTTCTTAGGTGATTTTATCATTGTGTGAACATAGATACGATATCAAATGGCGACATCACTAGGCAGTGTGATGTTATGGGACTGTTGTATACTTGGACTTCACTGAAGTGTCAATATACAGTGTCTGACTGTACAATCAGTCTCCTTTCTATCTCTGTCCCCATCCGCTAGTAGCCCAAGCTTGTCTTCCCAGAGGCAGCCACACTTACCAGTTTTGTGTGTGTGTGTTGTGTGTGGGTGGGGGGCGGTTCTTCCGGATACTTCACCCATCGAACAGTGTTTGCTGGCTTTCTTCTCACCACAACACATTTCCACAGTCCCCATCAGCCATGCGTCTGTCCCTAGTGTTTCTGTCCTTGAACTGTCTCTTCCTGAGATCTGAGCCCGCTCCTCACCCTACCCAGCATACCTCCCCATCTCATTAGCTGCTCACAGTGTAGACTGATGTGAGTGACATCATTGCCAAGTTTGTGGTTGTATTGATCAGGTTCTCTAGAAGGACAGAATTGATAGAATCCAGTAGTTCAGCCCATGAGGCTGGATGTCTCAGCAGATCTTCAGTATTCGCTGGAATCCCAAAGAAATAGGTTCCAATGCCAGCCAGAACAAGAGCAAGTGGACAAAGAGAACAAGCTTCCTTCTGCCATGTCTTTTGTATAGGCTGCCAGCAGAAGGTGTGGTCCAGATCAAAGATGGGTCTTCCCACCTCAAAGATCTGGATTAGAGGTAGGTCTTCCCACTTCAAGTGATTTTAATTAAGAGAAGAATTCCTCACAGGTGTGCCCAGCCATTTGGGTTTTGGTTAGTTCTAGATGCAGTGAAGTTGACAGCCAAGAATAGCTATCGTCCCTGCGTGTTTCCCCATCATGATCCTGATGCACTTGCTCATAGAATCCCTCTTCTCTCTCTTTGACTGGACTCCTGGAGCTCTGTCTAGTGGTTGGCTGTGGATCTCTGCATCTGCTTCCATCAGTCATTGGAGAAAAGTTCTGTGATGACAGTTAGGGTATTCACCAGTCTGATCTCTTGGGCAAGCCAGTTTGGTTCAGGCACCCTCTCCACTATTGCTAGTAGCCCAGGCTGGGGTCATCCTTAGGGATTCCTGTTCGACCAAACCAAACTAGAGGGAACTCATGAAAGTTGGATCAGTGGCTGTGGAGCCTCCATGGGACTGGACTAGGCCCTTTGCATGGTGAGACAGTTGTGTAGCTTGATCTGTTTGGGAGGCCCCCTGGCGGTAGGATCAGAATTCATCTGGTGCATGAGCGGGCGTTTTGGAGCCCACTACCTATGATGGGACACCTTGTGCAGCCTTGAGGCAGGGGGAGGGGCTTGGACTTGCCTCTACTGAATGTGCCTCCTCATGGGAGGCCTTGCCTTCTTGTGGGTGGGAGTGGGGGGTGGGTTGGGAGGAGGAGACTGGGGGGGATGGGAGGAGGGAAGAGGGGGATCTTTGATTAGTGTGTAAAATGAATGAAAAAAAATTTCTTAATTAAAAAAAAAAAAGAATAGCCATCACGGTGGGGAACTGACTGACCCTCAGCAGAAGTCTGTGGACCCAGAGTGAGGCCACAGGGAAGACGCCCTGCACAGCAGGAGCCCAGGTTGCTGCTCCAGCCCCCTGAGGCACTGGCTGAGTAGACCTTGACCACACCTCTGTGCCCTCAGCTGAAACACGGACAGAACAAGCAGTAATAAGTTTGGCTCGATTCTGGCCTGCGGACACACGGGGCTCTGGAAAGAACATGGTCATACTTTGTTTCTGAGTGAGTGTCTTCAGTTCAAGCTGGCCTGTCCCATAGGAGCCACGGGCTGGGCACACAAGCCAACATCAAAGATGACAGCAGCTCCTCTATTTAAAGGACCATCCTCCCGTCCCCGTCCCCTGCCAGCTGTTGCTCTTCCTGTGTAGGCCACAGGAAATGTCCTCTTTCCCCTTCCCTACAGCAGTGTTCCGCTTCCTCAAGCCCCAAACGTGTTTCATCTCACCATACACTGTGCCTTGTGTGTGGAGGGTGTGGATGGCCAAGTGGCTTGTTGACAATATTGTTTACTGGATTTTCGTCTTCTGGAAGAGTCTTTGTTGCCATCATTTATTTCTAAAAACTTACTGACCACTGCTGTGGGTCCAGCCCAAACTATGTGATACCAGGGACAAGGTAGTGGACAGGACAGCCCCAGAATATGTTCTCTCAGAGCTTGTCATCCACATCCAGGGACAGTACATCTGTCCATAGACAGTGGCAACTCAGAGAGCCGAGGGCTGGGATAGGGGAGGCATTGGGGTCGCATAGGTACTGTAGGCATCCAGAGGAAGTACATACATGCCCACTAGCCTCAGGGACAGTTGCAGAAGGAGGAGACATGTGGGCAAGAGAACAGAGCCAGCTAAAAGAAGGCAGAGTCTGGTATTCGTGCTGTGTCCTTAGGGCCACCTGCCTCTTCCTTAACACTTGTCTCAGTCCCTCTGCAAACTTCCTGGCCATCCATCTTTGTTCCAGGCTAAGCATCAGTTGTGGAGGACTCAGATCTCAGTGAAATAGATGATCCTAGAGTCAGTCTGCTACCAAGAAGACATACACTGGTTAGGAAAGTGGTACTGAGGCTGAGGTCCAGTCTAAGGGACAGATGGTACCAAGGGTAATTTCCGGGTGGAAGGCAGCACAATCAAAGGCCCTGGGGTGGTGTAGAGTCAGTTTAGAAGAGCTGGGAGGCCCCAACATGCATGGGCAGGGCTTGCAAAACAGTCAGTACAGGACATGGATGGGGCCAGTCAAGACATGCCATGCAGATTCAGGGCAGGAAGTCCAGCCTTTCTTTCTTTCTTTCTTTCTTTCTTTTAATTCTGAGGCTAGACAGCAGGAGAGAGAATGGTGAGAGAGGTAGAAGGTAGAGTGCTGATATGAAAATCCTATCCAGGGGAAACTGTGTCAGCCACCCAGTGGCTGTGAAAATAGGAAAGCCTCTTGGATACTCACAAGATCTTCCACGCTGTGCATGAGAGGAACACTACTTAAAATCATGATGAGAAAATATTTTCTCTTCCCAGGGGGGCAAGAGCACCAGACCTGAGCAGGCACTGAAGGCCTTGTCTGTTGCTGGTAGGAGGGGACCAGACGCTATCTCTCTGCCTGACATGGCATGGCACCGCTTTTGGCCCAGCGATTTTACTCTTAGAGATTTTTGCATACAGATGTTCTCAAGTGTGGGAAATGGTTATGTCCAAGATTATTTATTTATTTGCTCATTTGAGATAGTCTCACTAAGTAGCCCCAGTTGTCCTGGAAGTCTCTATGTCGATTAGACTGGTCTCGAACTCAGAGATCTGCCTGCCTCTGCCTCCCGAGTACTGGAATTAAAGGTGTGTGCCATCACACCTGGCTCAAGGTTAATTTTGTTTGTTTGTTTGTTTGTTTTTGTTTCTTTGTTTGTTTTTTACAGCATGCTTGTTAAAAGATGGGAGATGGGGCTAGATAGATGGCCCCACGGTTAAGAACACTTGCTCTCTTGCAGAAGACCCAGTACCCATGTCAGAAGCTTACAACCACCTGTAACTCCAGGAGATCTAGTACCTTCTTCTGGCCTCCACATCACCAGCATATTCACCAGCATACATGTAACACACACACACACACACACACACACACACACACACACAATAAAATCTTTTTGTAAAAAACATCCTACCTGTGTGGTGGTCGGGTGCAGAATGACTGAATTAGGCAAGCCTGTAGTGGAACACTATGCAGCGATGAAGATGGGATGAAGGCCTGGTTGGATGGCCTTCTGTGGGTGTGCATGCCACCAAGAATGAAAATGGAAAGAGAGACACCTTTTAACTCCTTCTCAGTTGGGAAGGGCATGTTGAACAATGAGGCTTGCGCAAGTTCTAGCCTGTCTGTGGCCAGGGACTGCTATCTGCCTCAGAAAGCAAGTGGAGGGTTTGTCTTCTGGAAGACAGCATCGTCTTCTCCCTGACAAGGCCTCCCACACTGTTGGCTGACACTGCTGGGAGTAGAAGGGTGGGGATTGAAGCCACAGAGTCTGGGTTTTCAGTGTGGTCGAGAGAGAAGAAGGGTTGTAACCAGAACATTCATAGGTGGGTGTGGTTATCCCAAATTCACCCTTGAAAAGGCAGCCTGTGTGCCACCACAGTCACAGAAGTGGATTCCTTTGTTGTTTTTGTTTTACTTTGTTTTGGTTGTTTGGGTGGTGGTGGTTGTTTGTTTTAGACAGGGCCTCTTTATGTAGCTCTGGTCTAGAACTTGCCATGTACCCCAGGCTGGCCTTGAACTTGCTATGGTCTTTATTCCTTTACTTTACAAGTGCTGGGATAACAAGCATGCACCACCACTCTGCTTCTTTAATAATAATAGCATAACACCACTTTTACCCAAGGAAGGGGAAAGATGGAGGGAGAGTAAAGGTTTTGTAAAAAGTAGAGGTTTTGTTAGTCCCATTCTACTTTGGAATGCTCTGAATGTATGGATGACAGGGGTGTGGCTCAGCTGTTAGAGACTGCTTGTCTAGACTCCCCCAGGGAGGGACTGGGGTGTGGCTCAGTGGTAGAGCCCCTGCCTAGAATCCCCCAGTGAGGGGCTGGGGGTGTGGCTCAGTGGTAGAGCCCCTGCCTAGAATCCCCCAGTAAGAGGCTGGGGGTGTGACTCAGTGGTAGAGCCCCTGCCTAGAATCCCCCAGTGAGGGCTGGGGTGTGGCTCAGTGGTAGAGCCCCTGACTAGAATCCTCCAGTGAGGGCTGGGGTGTGGCTCAGTGGTAGAGCCCCTGCCTAGAATCCCCCAGTGAGGGGCTGGGGTGTGGCTCAGTGGTAGAACAATTGCCTAGAATCCCCCAGTGAAGGGCTGGAGGTATGGCCCGGTGGTAGAGCACTTGGCTGGCATGTGTGAGGCCAAGTTCCATCTCCAGGACCACCACCAAAAAAAGAAAAAAATCAGAGTATGTTCGTGTACACTCTGTGTGTGTATGTGCGTGCGCGTGCGTGCGTGCGTGCGTGCGTGCGTGCGTGTGTGTGTGTGTGTGTGTGTGTTAAGGGCTCTGCTTAAAGGATTGAGACATTGCTTCGGAAATGCCGATCTTAACACTGTCTAAATGACTCTCCCTGTCATTTTCTGTCCAGGCTTTATTTTCCTTCACAGTGCGCTAATTGTTGCCTGACATTATGTGTTGGCTTTTTCACACTCTCCACAAAGAATGTGAGTTTCAGGAAGGTGGTCTTATGTGTTTTGTTCCATATCTGCAGCTCTAGACCAGTATCTGGCCTATAACAGTTACTTAGTAAGCATGTGGTGGATGGCTGTGAACAGCCAGACTGGAATACAGGGGTGAACCGAGGCCCAGAGCCTGCCCCTCCACACATGGACTATAAAGAGCAGGTAAATGGAAGGCCCACTGTTTTACCTGCTTGGGATGGGGCAAGAAATCCATGTAGACTGCCTTTTTTGTTGTTATAAGACCTCCATTTACCCAAAATCCTTTTCAAAATCAGCTTGTAAGATGACACAGGTTGCCATCTTGTGCTGGACTCTTGCGCTGGGCCCTGCCTAGTAGCCTGAGAAACATGTCATACCTGGCAGTCTTTACCCAGCTGGCCAGTCTCCCCTTTGGCTTGGGTGACATTTGTTAAAGACAGTTGTGCACTAGGAAATCATAGATAGGGGGTTTCATGATTTCCATGCATAAAAATATTTGCACTCAGTGTGAGTTGTACATTCTATGTTGGCCTAGTGTAGCTTTTTTAAAAAACAATCACGTGTGTATATATATATATGTGAGTGGGTTGGTTATGTGCACATGAAGTATCAGATTCCTGGACCTAAAGTTACAGGTGGTTATGGATCAGCTGCCCTGGGTGCTGGGACTCAAACTTGGGTCCTGCTGAACTCAAACTTGGGTACTCCCTCTTAACCGCTGAGCCATCCTCACAGTTCTGTAGCATGGTATTTCTAAGAGCATTCACTTGGCATATGTCCTGAGTGTCTTGTGGGTGCTTTACAGAGTCCCAGATACCATTGTAAACAGAAACCATAGAATTCATATTCACTCCAGCAAGACAGAGGAAGGCTGCAACAGCACTAAATACTCCGTTAGGAATAGAAATAGGGTACAGTAGGGCAACCTGAGTGGGGATACTGAGGAAGCCCACCCCCTTGATGAGGGCACATGCATAGGGAAAAGCTGCCTAGCAAGGAAACAGCTTTGACAATGGCGGGGGAAAGTGTGCAAAGGCCCTGAACAGCAGACAGTGTAGTGCGGTGATGGTGCTGGTACAGGAGGCTAACATGAGGGCAGCGAGGTGATGCCCAGACTGGCCTCTTAGTTCCTGGGCTCAAGTGATCCTCCCACCTCAGCTCTAGAGAAGCCGGACCATAGGCATGCACAGTGGTTCACAGCTGCAGTGTTGAGGGTAGTAAGTGGCTGGCCACAGAGTAGGATCCAGGAAAGCAGAAGTGAGCTTGGGACCAAAGGGGGCTCTGGTGGATGTGTCTGAGCGATGGTGGTGGTAGCTTGGGCACGGAAAGAGGAGACAGGGAAATGGATTTGGATGTATTTTGGAGCAACCAAAGAGCTTTCTAATTACAGAAGGATAGACAAGTTTATTAACTGATCCCTGCCGATGGTGGCAATCAGGTACCCCCATTCCCACCCAGGCTGCTGTAGTCTGAACACTGGAAGGATTGAGGGTAAGGGTATTCATCCCCTGCAGAGAGAGCCTCCTCAGCAAAGGCTGGGAGCTCACCCCAAGCCCAGCTCAGATGGCTGTATGGAGTGCAGGTGGATGGCAGCAGCCCATCCGGTTCATGCTGGTGATAACACAAGGAGGTGCGAGCCTTTAGGATGTTCTCTCGTGCTCTCCCGTGCCTTGTCTTCTCTGGGGTTACTTTCCCCTCCTCAGCCAAGTTCCAGCCACCATGGCAGAGTTCAAATCTGCTTTGCTTTCCCAGGGACTTAGCGCTAGCTGGCCGGGATTTGGCTCTGGGCCTACACTGGAAGCCAGGCTGTAGGAAGTGTGTGAGAAGGCATCTTGTTTGTATGAGGTGATTCTCCTCAGGCTTTGTCCCTTTTTCTCTGGTTCTTCTGGCCTTTTTCTGAATATGCAGATCCCATGGGTGATAGCTGCTGCTGCTCCAGGCCTCCTCACCCTCTCAGAAGGGCTCCAGGCTTCTAGGGGACTCTATGTTACAGTTAGTTAGGACAGCTCAGCTGGGGTTAGTTGAACATAGGCTGTGAGGAGAAAGTATGAGCCCTTGTCCCCTTCTGCCATCAGAGCCCACAGGCCCTGAAAACCTGGCCCCAGCCCTGGCCTCAGATGTGCTGGCCAGGATGCTTGTCAAATTTGCATCTCTGGGAATTCACCTTGTGCCTCCCTGCTGGCTGGAGACTAGAGGGAAGATGATGAAGTGTGACGTGTCTCAGCTCATTCCAGCTTCAGATGGAAAAGAAGAGGGGAAAGGAGAAATATATATATATATATACACACACAGCCTTGAAGGAGAAATATATAGGGCATGAATGAGCTGAGTGAGTCTTCTAGCTGCTTCCTGGGGGATGTGTGAATCACTGTGACCTTTTAGAAGACAGCGGGGGAGGGCTTCTTACTTACTTCTTTGAATGAGCAGAGTATGCATGCGAAAACACATTCAGAAAGCACCAGAGAGGTGTACAGTGAATAGTCAGGCTCCTCACCCTGTCGCCTGCCACTCTGAGCCCCTACACAGCAGACCCCTGTGTCAGCTGTCCTCAAAGAGGCACAATCAGAAGGGAAGCACTCAGTTCATAATGTGACAGTCTCTGACCCAGCGCTGCCAGTCCTGAGGCTACCCCCTACAGAGAGAACTAGCCCTGGCACAAAGGGAGATACAGTGCCGCATTGTCACAGTGGCCAGACAGCGCCAGGAAGAAAGCAGATGCTCACTCCTCAAGGAGCGATGAACAAATGCGGCCGCATCCTTACCCCTGGCTGCTGAGGCTGGGGTGAGCACATGTGTCATGTGACTAGTTCATCTCTTCCATGTCCCACAGCCTGCTTAGCCCAACTTCTGTCTGGGGGACTTGGCAGTGTCCTTGGGTGCAGAAGAACAAGTCTTACCTGTAGGTCAGCATCGGGAGCTCACAGGTGGGGGCAGTGACCCTGGCTTTGGTCTTTACCTGGCTTTGGTCCTTACCTGGCCTCTCTCTGTCAATGACAAGAAACTGTAAGTGGGCTGTAGATGCTCTGCCACTTTTTTTTTTTTTTTTTTTTTTAAAGGCAAGATATTTCTATGTCTCCCTGGCTGTCCTGGATCTCGCTCTGTAGACCAGGCTGGCCTCCAACTCACAGAGATCTGCCTGCCTCTGCCTCCCGAGTGCTGGGATTAAACAAATGCCCCCTGCCATGTCTTTAATATGCTGTAAGTGGCCACATTCTCACAGGACTGTCTCCCTGGGCCACCCTGGGTACCCTTAGCTTTCTGGCCTCCAGCTGTAGTGCCCAGTCTGTTCTCAGTGGGGCTCCACATGCCCTCCCCTTACCTTCCATCCTCTGCTCCCAGGGTCTCATGTTCTGCTCAGAAGACACATATTGGTCAGTGAAATAAGACTGACCCTTGGGGTCACGCCTTGCCTCTTCCCTTGCCACACTTGTCCTGTCTGTCCTTAGCTGATTTGCCCATGCCGGCCTAGAAGGAGAAGGAGGTGAAGGTGGGTGCTTCTTGTCCCCACAGCAGCCCCTCCCTTGTCAGGGGAGGGGGGAAGGGAGCCAACCCTGAGTTGCCGCTGATCCGGTGACTGAGGAAGATGTGATCTGCGGTCATCTGTACCAGGCTTCTTTCACTTTATGTCTTCAGGGCTCGTCTCTGTGGTGCACAGAGTCAGATTTGTGTTGCTTTTCAGAGCTGAATATTCATGGTGTGGGGGGATGGTCATGTTGCTTAACCGTCGCTTAGTTAGTGGATGTCCTTTTCAGGTAGCTTGCTTTTTCTTTAGTTCTAGGTTTAAACTCACACTGCTTTCCTGCATAGTACTTCTCAGCACCCGTACTTACGTAGGCGTGTGTTGGCCTGTGTGTTTTCTGCTCGCTGTCTGGGGCCGTGAGCTTTGTGAGGGCCTGTCTGTCTGTGCGTGTACTTCTGTCCGCCGCGTCTGGCACTCTTCCTTGGTATGTCCGCTGCAGGACAGTGCTCGAGCTGTCTGATGCTCACTTATTGTCTCACCTCCTGAAGCAAGAGTGGCAACCATATGAGCAGAATCCCGGGGACTGGTGTGTGTCGCCTTTTCCTTGGTATTGGGGAAAGAGTGTAGGTCCTGAAGCATGAAGATGCTTTAGATGATAAGCGCTCTGCCGCTGAGTGTCTGTGGCTGCTCATCTCGGGTGGAGGACCACAGTGTCACCTGAACAGTGCATTTCAAATGGTTGTCAAAAGCAGGTGTGGTGGCACACACCTGGAATCCCAGCACTTGGGAGGCCGAGGCAGGAAGATCACCACAAGTTTGAGGCCAGCTTGGGCTACTCAGTGAACTCCAGGTAAGCCAGTGAGAACCCATTTCAAACAAAATAAAGCAAAAGGATGTCAGCAGCAGAGATCAGAAAGATGGCTCCACAGAGGTGGTTTCTCTCTTGACTAAAATGTCCATAACATGGCACCTGGCACCAGCGGCTGCCTGATGGTCACCAGAGAAACAGGATCATTGATCAAGGATCTTCCTGCTTCCCTCTCTCTGGCACAAAGCTGTCAGTCATCCTTAGAGAGCTATAGCCCACTGTGGCTGCTGCACTCAGGCCAGTGAGTCAGTCTGTCATGGAGTGAGGAGGTGGGCACAAAGGCGCCATCCAGCTTTATGTTTCTGGGGAGGAATTTTCCTCAAAGCTTCACAGCAGCTTCCCCCTTCCTCATGGCCCCTGCTAGCTGCAAGAGGGGCTAGGAGACTGTATAGTCTTGGAAGGAAGGAAGGGAGGGAGGGAGGGAGGGAGGGAGGGAGGGAGGGAGGGAGGAAGGAAGGAAGGCAGGGAGGAAGGAAGGAAGGAAGGAAGGAAGGGTGGCTGCCAGGTGGGCAGCTTGGCCACTGCAGCAGGCCTGTTGTCTGTTCCCTCCACAGAACCTGAGCCACAGCAGCTTCTGCTCATTACCCTGGGCTCTCATACTGCCCCCCAACCCTCCCCTCTTCTCTGTCCCCCTCCTTCCACAAGTGGCCAGAATCAGGCCATGGAGTTCTCTGTGGTTCTGATTGATCAGTGGATGAGATTTTGAGATTAGTGGAAGTCCCACTGTGTCACCCGCAACATGAATAAATTATCACATTTATTAAGCATTTTCTGATGACAGATCCTGCTGTAAACAATTGTCACAGAGTCATTTTTAAGCATATTCCTCCCAGAGCCCTCGCTATTCCCACTTACCAGATGAAGGGACGCAAAGGTTAAGTAACTGGATGTTTTCACTGATAAAGTCTCCCCTTTCACTATATTATGAAGAGATTAAAAAACAAAGCCTGACCTATTTTGGTAGCTTGACCCCTGTCTAACTTTCCCCTGATTAGCCAGGGCTGGGGAATGCTTTGTGGAAACGCACCGGCTGGTGGAAGCCACTCTGACAAGCTGTTTTCGTTGCAGAAAGGGGCTTAACTCTGGGCGGCTTTTCCAGCAAATGGCTAGTGACAGGAGGAGAAAGGATCCTGAGCTCTGCAGGATTCCCAGCCAGCAGAGCACATGCAGATGTGTGGGCAGGCTGGCCTAGCCTGGGCTTGGCCTTAACATGACCTTCACTGTGATGCTCTTGAAGGCTGAGAAAGAAGCTAGACTCAGTTTAGGTCTTCTGAGAATTAGTTCAGGCCACACATTCTTTCTAGGTGCATTTGATCCATCCTGTTGGAGGAAAGCTTTGATTTCTACAGAGTCTGTCTCTTTAAGACACTTTCTAGGCCATGTGACTGTCAACAAACTGCTGGCTGTGTGATGGAGCAGCCCACAACTGCTGGAGCCTGGCTTTCAGGTGTCTTATGCTGTGAGATTCTCCATACACAGATGGTACTGTCATTTCAAGTGGTCACAGGACAGCATTGGAGGGAGAAGCTGGCAGGTCAACTCCAGTGTAGCTCATACTCTTACAAGCCTATATCCACAAGGTGGCTGGTTCCTTTGACAGGAAGCCAGAGTTCCCAGAGGGGGACCACCTCAAATCCAGCAGTCAACACCAACATTCCAAGCTGAGAAAGATGAAGGAGCAAACAGAGTCTTTGGCTAAGAAGTCATAGCCTGGGCCACATAGTGAGTTCAGGCTAGCCTAGGCTTCATAGTGAGCTCTGTCTCAAACAAACCAAAGGTAAACAAAGGGAAAAAGATGTCACGGCTGCCTAAGATGATGTAGCTATCTATATTCCTGTCTGTCTTCTGTACAGTTTTTCTGTTCGCTGTGGGTCTCTGAGCCATGATGTCCTTTAGGTACAGGTACTAGGGTCAAGAGCAGGCCGTACTCTTCCCTGCTATATTGTTGGTGGTTTTGGAGTGGGGTCCCCTGGGTTCAGAGTCGTCTGCTATGTGTGTACTTGCTGTGAGATGCTGGGCAAAGTTAGGGTTCCTATTGCTGTGATTAAACACTGTAGGCAAAGCAGCTTAAGGAGGAAAGGGTTAATTTCATCTTGCAGTTTGTAGTCCATCATCCACGGAAGTTGGATCAGGAACTCAGGCAAGGCAGGAACCTGGACACAGGAACTCAGGCAAAGACCATGGAGAGTTGCTGCCTACTGGCTTGTGCTCATGGCTTGTTTAGCCTGTTTTCTTATACCATCCAGGACCACCGCCTGTGTCAAGTTGACATAAAAACCAGCCAGGACACCTGATTTGTTAAGAATGTGGCCTGCAAGACTTTACCAGTAAAGGCGCCCGCTGCAAGCTTACTGACCCAAGTGATCCCTAGAAGTTGTTGGCGGGCATGCCTATACAAGTACACACACACACACACACACACACACACACACACACACACACACACACAGAGAGAGAGAGAGAGAGAGAGAGAGAGAGAGAGAGAGAGAGAGAGAGTCAGTCAACCAGTCAGAAGGTAGAGGCAGGAAGGTCAGAAGTTCAAGTTATCCTTAGCTACATAGTGAGTTCAAGGCTATCTTGGGACAAGACCCAGTTTCACAAAATGAACAGCAAGCAGGCATGGGGGTCCTAAAGGAACTTTCACAGGTTGCTTGAAGGGTTTGATAAATCTGTAGTGAAGAATTGAAAACAGTGGCTTACACACAGAACAAAACACAAAATCCATGCTTGAACCCCTAGTTGGGAATTTGCAGGGACCCCTGGAAACAAGTCAGTTGGAGAATGAACATGTCACTGAAGTTACTCTTGTCTTTACAAGAAGTTGCAGAGCTTAGGTAGTGGTCCAACCTGTAGTCACTGCACGCTGGGGGCAGAGGCTGGAAGATGGGAAGTTGGAGGCCAGCCTGGGCTGCATAGTGAGACCCTGTTGCAAAAGGAAAAAAGCAAAGAAAGAAATTTGCCAGCTTTCTTTTTAAAAAGCGTTTGTTCCAGCTCTGCTTCCACCCACAGTGACTGAGAGTTCCCCCAGCTCCAGCACTAGCACAGTTGGTGGTATCAGACTCTGACATTTTGGCCAATCTGCTGCGTGTGAAACGGTCACACAGTGTTGTTTTCCCCAAGCAGCTTCTTTGCAGAGGTCTGCCTGGGAGCCCAGCAGCCTACCTGAGCTGGCTACAGGCAGGAAGAACAGACCCCTGCAGTGTGTGTAGAGTCCCTCTAACTCTGTGACCTGGGGCCCCACCATCCCCTCAGGTCAGTCAGGGACGTGGACAGTGAGGAGGTAAGGTCCTTGAAGTTAGTGACCCAGTCACAGTCATCGAGGATGACCTCCATCACCAAAAGCACATGCTAAATCGCTAGTGTGGGTTATTAATAGAATGTAGGTCATAAGAGAAAACGTGATTAATTGCAACATGAGCTCATCGGCTGGTGAGGGCCTCGGGTTTCCCAAGGCAGAATTCTTTTTTCCTATATCAGCTCTTTGTCAGAACGTGGGGAGAGGCAGTTGAATGAACAGATCTTTTCCTGGGCTTGATTTCAGGGATAGATGGGATGGGGCTGGATGTGCTGGGAATCACCTCTAAATGAGGCACCATCGAGCCACTTTGTTGGTTAGTGAGTTCCCGTGCCCCGTAGGAAGCTCTCAGACAGTCTAGAAAGGAGAATGCAGCTCATGGTGGAAGCCACAGGGCTGTGCTTCTTCACTCAGCGTGGGATGCCCAGGAAGCTGCTCACACAGCTGGCTGCATGGAGGAGAGAGACTTGGCTACTCCTCATGCACCTGCTAAGAGTGTCTGTGCAGGCTGAATATGGTAGCACACACCAGTCATCCCTGGAGACTGAGGCAGGAGGGTCTCAGATTTGAGGCCAGCCTGGGCTTCATGGTGAGACCAAGTCTCTAAACAAACAACAAAAAGCAGAGGTGAAAGGGGATTGTTTTAATTAGCTTTGCATTACTGTGACAAAACACCCGAGCTAATGAATTTTAAAAGAGGAAAGGTTTATTTCTGCTCACAGCTCCAGAGGTTTCCCTCCATGGTTTCTTGGCCCTTTGGTTTGGGGCAAAAATGCTACTTCACCACGAGGCTGCCAGGAGCATGTCCAGCCATGACCACGATGCCTGCTGCAGGGGACTCAGTGAGGGCCAAACCCAAGGTCATTAGCCTGCAGACAGCCCCCAAAAGCTTGCTTTTCAGCACAGTGATGGTGGAATGGTGCAGCTTCGTCAGACACTGCCCTGAAAGCCCATTTTGTGAAACAGGAAGCAAGTGTACTGCTGTGAGCTGGTGCGGTGGGGCTGGGGCTTTGCTTGCTGTCCTGGTCTTTCCTCTGCAGTCTCACTGGGGACTGTCCTCTATGGTAGACCCTTCAGTGTCCCCAGACATGTCACTACACATCCGGAACCTCAGTGTCCTTGCCCATTAAGTGGACAGGTCCAACTAGATGACAGTGCCCCCTTACCTGGCCCTTGAGGATGCAGCCTGGGGAGGTCTATGGAGTCCCTGAGATGTGGCTCCTCCCATGGAGAGAAGCAGCAGGGTGTCTTGAAAGGTTTGTGTTCTCTTAAATGCAGATGACCATGAGGACAGATTTGCCCTGTCTTAAACCTCAGAGGGAGGCTAACAGCTCACAGACACAAAGATCCCAGAGCTGGCCTGCCCAGTCACCACTCAACTATTCCTATTCAGAATCTGCCCCCCGGCTGGCAAATAAACCCTGGTTAGTCCCTGTCTCCATCCCCTCTGTGCAGCAACAGACCTCCCAAGGCCAGCTCTGATCGGCCTGCTCAGAACGTGGCCAAGGAGAGGAAGATTTCAGCCTGGGAGTCCCTACTGGGCTATGGCCACCCCACCTTTCTTTTCTGGAACTCTGTTCTTGGTATAAACCTATGGAAAGGGATCTGCTTGGCCTGTAAGTGCAATGCCTGTGACTGATGGGCCACAGCCGTGGGCATATAGGGATTACTGAGGCACCTGCAAGGGCACTCTCCCTTCCCGGGGCCTCGGGACGCTCAGGTGTCTGCTCTGCTGACTGAACCAGCCTTGTTCTCTTTCGCTGCTGTCCCTGTGCTACTCTTCACGTTCCTCGTCAGGGTGTGTGTGTGTGTGTGTGTGTGTGTGTGTGTGTGTGTGTGTGGTGACCTCAGGCAGTGTGTGTGTGTGTGTGTGTGTGTGTGTGTGTGTGTATGTGTGTGTATATGTGTGTCTGTGTGATGTGTGTGTGTGTGTGTATGTGTGTCTGTGTGATGTGTGTGTGGTGACCTCAGGCAGTGTGTGTGTGTGTGTGTGTGTGTGTTTGTGTGTGTGATGTGTGTGTGTGTGGTAACCTCAGGCAGTGTGTGTGTGTGTGTGTGTGTGTGTGTATGTGTGTATGGTGACCTCAGACAGTGTGTGTCTGTGTGTGTGTCTGTGTGATATGTGTGTGTGTGTGTCTGTGTGTGTGTATGTGTGTGTGTGTGTGTGTGTGTGTGTTGACCCCAGGCAGATGAGCCTCCAGTTTCTTGCAATCCACAGGTTCCTAGCCCCGAAGAAAGGTGGCAGATGCTGGGGTGTGGTGGCCCATGCCTTTAATCCCAGCACTTGAGACAGAGGCAGATGGATCTCTGTGAGTTCTAGGACAGACAGAGCTATTACATAGAGAAACCCTGTTACCAAAAAAATAAAACAGAAAGCCAGATGCAGCTAGACTCCATGTGCCCTTGCCTTCCTGGAGTACCAAGCCAAGGCAGGAAAATCTTGAATTCAGGCTAACCTGTCTTTGAAGGGGAGCGGGGCTCGTGGTATGTGGTAGTGCATGCCATTAATCCCAGCACTCAGGAGGCAGAGGCAGGCGGATCTCTGTGAGTTCAAGGCCAGCCTGGTCTACAGAGCAAGTTCCAGAATGGCCAGAGCCGTTATACAGAGAAACCTTGTCTCCAAAAAAATCAACCAAACAAACAAACAAACAAAAATGAGAATTGCTTTAGAGGAAGGAAAAATTAAAGAGTGACAGAAAAGCAATTTCCACTGCAATTTAAAAAGGGCCTAGTAAACTTTTACAAGCACTTAATTCAGGGCTTCCTGATCATTCCAGGAATTTGCTAATGGCAAGTCTGGCGGTAATAAAGGAGGTATCCTGGGTTTCTGCTTCCCTCCCAGCCTTTGGAGCATGTTGAAAGGCAAAGTTATTAGGGCTTCGTAAGCCAGCTGAGGAGCAAGCAAGGGCCCAAGGGACTGCTTCTGGGTTCTTCCAAAGTGTGTGCTTTCCTTTTGTTGTTGGTTCTATGTATAGGGACTGTTTCTAATTTTATTTTGTGCTTCCCTAAATGGCCTGGTAGTGAGCGCTGGGAATCAGCAAGAACAGCAGCGGCCTCTGCCCTTCTGTGTTAGTTGGGAGCTATTTTTTTTTTTTTTTTTTTGTGAACAAACAGATTCAGGCCATCCTGCTTATGTAAAAGAGGGAATATACAGACTCAGCCTGGGAGAGCCTGCTAAAAATGGCATCAGGAACCGAGGGATCCAGGGCCTCCAGGGTGCTGTCTCTTCCTCCCTCTTGGCTCTTTGGGTCAGTGAGTGGGTTGGTCTTCTGTGTTGTTTTTTTCTCAGAGGGTCAGGAGATGGTCCCTAGCAGAAGTAAGGGGATGTATGTGACTCTGAGGCAGAGTCAGTAAGCCATCCCTTTGCTCACATTTCCTTTACCTGCCCTCCGACTAGTGGCTGTTGATTGCTCAGCCCTCCTGGCTTCCAGGCCAGGACCAGGGAAAGCAAGCAGTACAGTGACTTCAGCATTAGGCCAGGTCTGGATCATGTGTGTGTCAAGGCAGGACCTTGCCCTGCAGAGGTCTCGAACTTATATCTATCCCTGTCCCTAAGCCTCTTGAATGTGCCACCACACCTAGCTTACTCATCTATTTCTAAATCACTGAATCCACCACTCGACCTCAAATTTAAAGTAGTAATCAAAATGTGTGGGCGTGGCCAAGTGTGCTGCCATGCCTCTGCTCCCAGCAGCCTGAACTATGGTCACCCTCTCCACATACACTGCCTTCCCTTTCTCCCCTCCTCCATCCCCTCTTCTGTCTCTCCCTCCCTCTCTCTCTTGCACATGCACACACAAGAAGAGAAAGAAAAGCAAACAGGCACAGATTGGGTTTTGTTTTACAGAGATTTTGATTTCTGGATAGAATTGGGTTCCTTTGCAATCTTTCATATTCATTCACTGTGGACATTTGTGGGTTGCCCTTCTAAATCTCTTCCTGACTCAGGAGGGCCCAGCCTGTGTAATAAGAACAGATTCACTTCATCTTAAAATGCCCCACCATGTGCTGGCAAGATTGATTTTTGTGGGTAAAGCACTTGCCACACAAACTTGACGACCTACATTCAATCCCAAGAACCTACATAAAGGTAGAAGAAGAGAACCGATTTCCAAAAGTTGTCCTCTGACTCCACAATGCTTACACACGTGCCCCCACACACCCTTTATATACACAAATTTTTTTTGGGGGGGGGCGGTTTCGAGACAGGGTTTGTTGTGTGTTGTTTTGGTGCCTGTCCTGGATCTCGCTCAGTAGATCAGGCTGGCCTTGAACTCACAGAGATCTGCCTGGCTTTGCCTCCTGAGTACTGGGATTAAAGGCGTGCACCACCACCAACTGGCTATATACACAAAATTTTTAAAATTTTCATTCAGATAAATGAAACCATACCAAATATTCATGTACCTAAAGTTATGTCAGAAAAGTCATATTTGTCTGTCATGTCTCTGCACGTAGCTCTCTGAAAGAAGTGTTCCTCTGTGTCCTACACTTGTATATCCATCACTGTCCTCACTGTCATGGTACCCACCACTCTGGCCTGCCGCCTGCTCCTGCCCAGAGCCTCTCCTGCCTCAGGGCCTTGGCACCAGCTGTTTTATGGCCTGGGAGCTCTTTCCAGGGTAGTCATAGTTTGTGATCTTACCTATCTGGGTGTCTTTCCTGGTGGAAGCTTCGGCACACTGCGTGAGTTGGCAGCCCTGTTCTCCGTTTGCATCTGACACGGACCGGCCCTGGTCTTGTGTGCTGTGCTTGTTCAGCCACCTCCTCCCCGCTGGAATTGCCACTCCTCGAGGACAGCGGCGGTGCTGCGTCGCGTGTATTCTCAGTGCCAGGCTTGGATCGCTTTTGTCAAGTATGCAGACGACTGTTGCAGCGGAAGGCTCTGCATCACTTGGCCAGAGGCGTGAGCTGCTCTTTTCCCTTTCTACAGGTGCATCGCCTGCCTTTGACCTGGGCTCTCGTGAGACCTGAAAGGCACACTAGTGTCCAGGGCATGCTGAGGTAAGTACAGCGGCTATTTGCTTAAATTTTATAGATAATATACATAATGTCTTTATTACTCTTAAATATGCATACAAAGGCTCAGAGAAGAGGTAGCTGTCTCCATCACTACCTACTGCCTCCCAAGCTCCCTTAGGGGAAACTGCTGTCATTGGCTGCTAGTGTCCTGAGATGCGCACGCACGCATGTACACACACACACACACACACACACACACACACACACACACACACTTTGTATTTTACTTTGCTGTCTAAGAATCCATGCTGTACAGGTGCTTCTGGAACATCCTCAGCAACACTGTATCTCAGAGCCTTGTTCATGAGCACAGTTATACTCAGGTTTTATACTATTTGAATTCAATTTAACTTTTATAGAGAGTAAACGTCACTCTTGTGGGTTTTTTTGTTTTGTTTTGTTTTTAGTTTTTTGTTTTGTTTTTAAGGTTCACACAAAGCAATTTTCTTGTGAACCTGCTACACAGGGAGACGGAACAGGCCCATCACCCTACTGTATGCTGCTCTCTCTGGGTTTAAAACGCGGTAGCAGCAGCAGCGTAGGTGCCCCCACGTGATTAAAACATGTATGTATGGTAAATACCTGTCTGGATGTGTAGGTTAAGTAGGTTAACTTTGGGAGAATTTAGGGGTGGTTTTTTTTCCTAACGAGCATTTGTGCTCTTTCCTGTTCTGGGATGGATTTTAGGCAGTGAAGTCAGTTTTAGGGCATACGCTCTTTTGGTTCCTAATGAGACGTTCCTGAATGCTCACGCCAGCCTTTGTGGCCGGGTGCTAGGGAAGCAGTGTCTGGTCCTCCAAGAACCGGGAGACCCTAACTGTGGGTGATGAGAGGGTGGAAGATTCTGGCTCTGGGTGCTGAAAAGTTACCAGCTGACACAGAGCCTGGTAATGGAGCTTTGGGGCCACAGTGGACCTGGGGTAACTGAGTGATTCTTCTCTGAGCTCTCCATCTTGGTAAAGTTTTGCCAGGTCCCTGGAGTTGGTCTGTGGGACGGTCTCTGGGGTCGGAGACTGCTTCTTGCAGGTGTGTGCACATGTCAGAACTCAGTATTGTTCACCATGGTTTGATTGGGGTGTTTTGTTTTGTCTTGTTTTTCGAGACAAAGTCTTCTCATGATGTGGACTAGGCTGACCTCAAACTCAAGAAATCCTCCTGCCTCTGCTTCCTGAGTGCTGGGATTTTAAAGGCGTGTGTCACCACCACCTGGCTTTGTTTGGGCTTTTAACTTTTGAACATTCTAGTGTGTGTGTGTGTATGTTGTTTACAGAAGTTTTCCTGTGTCCCTCTCAGTCCTGCAGCCACTCGGTCCCAAGTAAACAAGCAGAGGTTTATACTAATTATAAACTGTGTGGCCTATGGCTCCAGCTTCTTGCTAGCTAGCTCTTTCATCTTAAATTAACCCATTCCTATTCATCTATATGTTGCCATGTGGCCGGGGTGTTACCGGTCTGCTGGCATCTTGTTGCTCCTTGGGAGGCAGCTGATGTCTCTTCTCTCTGCCTTTCTTCCCTCGCTGTCTCTTTTGGATTCTCCTGCCTGGCTCCATCCTGCCCTGCTATAGGCCAGTGCAGCTTTATTTATTATCCAATGGGAGCCACACATACTCACAGCATACAGAAAGACGTCCCACAGCAGTGTGTGTGTGTGTGTGTGTGTGTGTTTGAGACAGATTTTCACAATGGGACCTAGAGCCTGCCAGTTAGGCTAGGCGACTGACCAGTGATCCCAGGAATCTGCTCATCCGCTTCCCCAGCACTGGGATTATGTATGCACCACCTTGACTGTCTCTTTTCCTGAGTGCCAGGTCCTCATGCCAGGGCAGCAAGTACTTTACTGACCGAGCTAGCCCCCCCCCCCCCCCCCCC
>CABHPP010117804.1:0-40159 GCA_902168425.1 Peromyscus attwateri | reverse complement strand
CAATTCCCAGAGCCCACATCAAAAACCAGTTACGGTGATGAACACTTGTGTGTTCCGCGTTTTGGGTTTGTGGGCGGGCCGTGATTCCCCCTTGCCATGAATTGCACATGGAGCAGAACACACTGGGTATTTTTGCCTCTATCATTTCCCAAGGATTAAACACTATAGACAAACTCTGTAAGATACATAGGAAAGATTTAAAAACAAACTACTTGTGTATTTCACTTTTTAAAAGTTTACTATAAGGGTGAGTGGAGAGATGGCTCAGCGGTTAAGTTTGTCTTGAAAGCATAAGTATCCAAGTTCAATTCCCAGAGCCCACATCAAAAACCAGTTACAGTGATGAACACTTGTAATCTCAGCACTCAGGGTGGGTGGGAGGCTGAGGCAGGTGGATTTCTAAGGCTTACTGGCCGGCCATCCTGTCCTACTTAGTGAGCTCTATGCAGAAAGGAGATCCATCTCAAAGGAAAAGTGGATGCTGTCCAAGGAATGACACCGGAGGTTTCCTCTGGTTTGTACACACACACACACACACACACACACACACACACACCAACGCAGATGTGTATGCACATACATACATCCTTTGCTGCAAGCCACAGGAAAATGTAATGGAATCCAGCTACTCTCACAAAAGCTACTACTTGGAAAGGCCAAGGATTTTCTGAAGGTCAAGCCATGGCTTAAGAAGTCTTGGTGATACTTTAGCTTTTGTATATATATTAGCTGGTTCCTACAATGATTTTCTTGTAATTCTATGTGTGCTTCCAAGAACTCCTAACAGTGTATTTATTTAAAATACCTATCAAGCATCCAAGGCCAAATAATTTCCTGAACTAAGGCAACACCCTTATGGAAACAACGCCTGTCTCCTAGGTCAGGCGGATAGCTTTATTTCTTGTGCAATTTAAGCTGAGACCCTCCTTTCTTATACAGCCTTACTAACATTATAGACTCCTAACATTTTTACCTAACCATTTCTAGGAATGTAGTTTGAGCACATAAATTCCCTTTTTCTGATATATTAACTGATTTTAGCTCTCAGTTGAACTCCTCCCTTACCACTCCCTGTGGTGGTATTGTGTTCCCCAAAATATTGTGTACCTTAATAAACTTATCTGGGGCCAGAGACGGAACAGCCACAATATTAAACAGAGGTTAGGCAGTGGTAGCACACGCCTTTAATCCTAGCATTCCAGAGACAGAAATCCTTCTGGATCTCTGTGAGTTCAAGGCCACATTGGAAATGGCCAGGCATGGTGACACATGCCTTTAATCCCAGAAAGCGAGCCTTTAATCCCAGGGAGTGGTGGTAGAAGGCAGAAAGGTATATAAGGCGTGAGGACCAGAAACTAGAAGCTTTTGGCTGGTTAAGCATTTGGCCTGGTTAAGCTTTCAGGCTTCTAGCTGCACAATTCAGCTGAGAACCATTCTGGATGAGGACTCAGAGGCCTCCAGTCTGAGGAAACAAGACCAGCTGAGGATCTGGTGAGGTGAGGTAGCTGTGGCTTATTCTGTCTCTCTGACCTTCCAGTGTTCACCCCAATACCAGGCTCAGGTTTGATTTTATTAATAAGAACTTTTAAGATTCATGCTACAATTCCCTTTTTGGGTTGTAAAAGAAAGCCTGATGGTCACTGCCTGAGGAAAACTCTTGTCTGCCTTTATGACCCTGTAAGAATTCAAGCCTGGTGACCTTGCTTTAGCTAGAGCACTGTTATTGCATGGGTATATAACTGTAAACCTCAGAGACTTGGGGAGAACTGAGAGATATAAGGAGACTTAGAGGAGGATTTTGATGAGAGAACTTGAGGACGAGATGGAAGATGAGGAACAGCCAGATGGGGAAGTACTAGATGGATAAGAACGAGATGAGAAGAACCTAGATGAGGCAGAATTAAGATGAGAGAATTAAGATAGAACTTAGAAGGGACAGTAGATAAATATAGAGAGAAATCAGGCAAGAAAGGAGCTAGGCATGAGAAAAGAACTGAAGCTGTGTAGATAGGATTTTATCCCAGAGGAACAAAATAGATGGACTAAGAGCTTGGTGTACTTAGATTCTTTTCTCAAAAATAATTTGCACCATTTGTAGTTTCTCTTCTGGGCCCCTGGAAAGAATATTATTAAGGCTGTTCCTTAATAATATTTGAGAATCCTTAAGGCAATAGACAGTCATTTTGCCTCAGAGTCACATACCTTTTCTCAGTTCACAAGAACTGGAAATTGAGATGGGGAAACTGATCCTCTCTGATCTGACCTCCACTTTATGTCCTTACTTAAAGACAAGCTTATTTGACTCCCTAGAGGCTCCATCTTCACACACAGCCAAACCAAGAGTCACAGCTTCACCACGAATGTGTAGAGCAGAGTGACGAAACACACCTGCAGTCCAAGTGCTGGGGAGGCTGAGGCAGGAGGATTACAAATTCCAGGCCAACCTGGTCTACATACTGAGACCCTGTCTCAAGACAACTTGGAAAACAAACTAATGAACAAAACAACAAAAAACCTAAATCAAACCAAACAGTGGCAAAGACTCATGAACTTGTAGATAAAAGTGAATACAGACCTTTGGTTCATACAGCGGTCATGCAGAGCCAGTAGGGTGTGAAGAGGTGTTTTTCAAAGGCAAACAGGAACCCAGAGTTTACACCACAAAAAGAGTTTTTCTCGGTGCAATCTGTTCCAGATTTTCAGTTTACACAGATAGGAATCCAACAGGCTGTATGCACTCTGCTGAGATTTGGGGTTTAGTGTCTGTTATCTACCAGTAGCAAGTCAGTATATGTGTGTTAGGTGGACCCACAATGCTTGTTCCTGATGTGGCTGTAGAGTCAACAAGAACCCATGTCTCAACAAAGCCTCTGTCCACCAAATTTGAAACCCAATGCCCAGCTGCTCAGCCCAAACATGAAAAGGTCACAGTATGGCAGGTCTTCTTAGGCCAAACGCTGCTATTGGTTTTAGCAAGGAGGTGTCTACACAGCTGGGACTTGTGCCTTCAGGTCAGTGAAACTTGGTGCCCACAAGTCAGCACCAAGAAGGCCAGAAGCAATGGGCATGTTGCCCTCATGCCAAACCATTTGGCAGATGGTCGAGGACAGGAATACAGGTTGACAAGTAACAATCCTGGGTTGACCTGGGACGGCTATCTGTCCTCATCATAGTGGTGGGGACTCTGCACCCCTGTGAGCATCTTGTTGTCACCCTGCTTCACTTAAAACCTAGTAAGAAATGGCAGAACATAAGGAGGACTTTGTTCCCTCTCACCTTTGTTCTCCATGCAAAAAAGGAAACATGAGTCCTGCTCACAAGCCAACTGCCCCATAAGCACAGCTACCCAGAATCCCCTTTCAAGTTGCCATAGTAGTTTCTGTCCTTTAAATCTCAAAATGTACCCTTTGGCAGGAAGGCTTACTCCTTTATATCAACAAATGTTTCTCCCAATAGAGTAATAACCCTGGGTTCCTTCCTCAGAATAATGAGTTGACCTCCTAACATTGTTTATAAGACCCTGAATTCCAAGAACACATCTCTGCTGGAACCACAGGCTAGGTTTGCTCCTAGCTTTGATGCTGGCTTTGAAAGAGTTCTTCCTGTGCCTTCTGAGCCTTGTTTCTTCTTCCACAATCTCCTTTTTCAGGAGGCCTCCAAGTCACCCATGCCAGAGACACTTGCACATAAATGTTTACTGTAGCCCTCTTCACAGTAGCTAAGTCCCAGAAACAATCTCGGTGTCTGTCAACAGAGGACTGGATAAGGAAAGCACAGGGTGTGGGCATGTTTGTGTGTGTGTGTGTGTGTGTGTGTGTGTACACACAGTTGTCTTAGTTTCTTTTCAACTGCAATGACAAAGCACCATGACCAAAGCAACTTATAGAAGAGTTTATTGGCTTCCGGTTTCAGAGAGTATGTCTGTGACCATCATGATGGGGAGCATGGCATCAGGCATGCAGGCGGTAGCAAAGAGCCTACATCCTGATCCACAGACAAGAGGCAGAGAGAGCTAACTGGTAATGGCATGGGCTTTTAAAACCTCAGTGCTTGCCCCCAGTAACATATCTCCTCCAACAAGGCTGTATCTCCCAATTCTTCCCAAACAGTTCCACCAACTAGGACCCAAACATTCAAACATGTGAGTCTATGAAAACCATTCTTATTCAAATCACCACAACAATGGAGTTTCCTTCAGCCATGAAGAATGAAGTTACATCATTTGCAGCAAAGTGAATAACTGAAGGTCATCATATTAAGCAAATTGAATCAGTCTCAGAAGGACAAGTATGCTGTGGGATGTTCTGTATGGCAAATGTGTTGCTAATAAAACACTGATTGGCCAGTGGCTAGGCAGGAAGTATAGGCGGGACTAACAGAGAGGATTAAAAGAACAGGAAGGCAGAGGGAGTCACTGCCAGCCAGCCACCACCAGGACAAGCAGCATGTAAAGATGCTGGTAAGCTACAAGCCATGTGGCAAGGTATAGATTTATAGAAATGGATTAATTTAAGATATAAGGACAGTTAGCAAGAAGCCTGCCACGGCCATACAGTTTGTAAGCAGTATAAGTCTCTGTGTTTACTTGGTTGGGTCTGAGCAGCTGTGGGACTGGCAGGTGAAAGAGATTTATCCTGACCGTGGGCCAGGCAGGAAAACTCAAGCTACACAAGTATATGTTTTCTTTCACATATGTGGGACTTACGTTTCACATACATACACAAAATTATGTATGTATGTATGACATAAGAATAGATGCAGAACAGCTGGGGGGGGGCAAAGTAAGGGTGGGGGTGACAGGAAATGGAGGGTGTGAGGGGTATGCACAAAGTACCTTATACACCCATGTCTACATAGAAAATGGCCTTACATGACATAGTATAATAAAAGAAAAAAGCTTAAGATGAGGGAACCAGCCACTTTCTTATTATATGGCAAAGATGTACAGATGAATCACCCTGCTTACATCCTGAAAATACACTGTGCCAGGAAGCCATGGACTCAACCACTGGAAATACCAACCAGGAGACATTCCCACAAAGGACTTCTATGTAGCTCAGCTAACAGGAATGTACAGACCATGAAAACAGGAGCTAGAGCCAATAGAGCTTACTTGAGTGTGGGTTTTAGAACCACACAGAACTGGCCAAGACCAAGGTCTGGCATCAGTAGTGAGGGAGACCAGCTTCCTCTTATTCCCCCAGGATGCTCTTGAGAGGGAGAAAGGAGGAATTTGTAGATAGAAGGACAGAGAGAGAGATACAGACAGAAAACATAGGACAGTCTCAGGAGGGCCTGGGTCCAAACCCACCAGCCCCTTCTGTCTCTACTAAAGGGCTTTTTAAAGGAATGCCAAGGGGTGGAGCAAAAGACCTCCCCCCAGCATAGCCAAGTGCAGACCCTCTCAGACACCTGGTGGCCGTGCACGTGGTCCAGCCATCCCCTAATGCAGCCCTGCTGTGTAAAGCAAGCTCGGATCTCACTAGGAAACCTTTGTGGACTCCCACACAGTAGCAAGAACTTGGACGGTTTACCAAAACTCACAGCATCAGGGTGCTTGTCACCAAGCCTGATAAACTTAATTCAGTCCCTTAAATGCACATGGTGGGAGGAGAGAACTGACCCCTGCAAATTGTCCTCTGACCATCACTTACCTGCTGTGGCAGGCTTTCCTCCCACACAAGCAACTAAAAAAAAAAAAATGTAAAACAAGCATACAAGGTTTTAAAAGCCAAAAATTGGACAGTTAATGTTTGAGTATATTTGCAGTCTAGAATTTATCATCAAAGGTAAGATTAACAAGCTACAATCCACAGCCCTAGAGAAACTAGGTAACAAGGAGAACCCTAAGAGGGACACATGGATCACCCTGGGAAGGGGAAATAGATGAATCTCCTGTATAAATTGGGGGCAGGGGTAGGGGGTAGAGAGGAGGGGATGGGGGATAGGACCATGAGGGATTGGGATGGTCTAGTTGGGAGAGGGATGGAGAGGGAGAGCAACAAAAGAGATATCTTCATAGAGGGGGCCATCATGGGGTTGGGGAGAAACCCGGTGCCAGGGAAAAAATCAGGAATAAACAGAATGACCCCAGCTAAGACTTAGCTATAGTGGAATGGGTGCCTGAACTATCCATCTCCTGTAATCAGATTGGTGACTACCCTAATTGTCATCATAGAACCTTCATCCAGTAACTGATAGAAGCAGATGCAGAGATCCACAGCTAAGTATTGGACCGAGCTCTGGGAGTCCTGTTGAAGAGAGAGAGGAAGAATTGTAGGAGCCAGGGGGCTTCAAGATCATTACAGGGAAACCCACAGAGACAGCTGACCCGAGCTTGTGGGAGCTCACAGACTCTAGACCGACAGCTAGGGAACCTACATGGGACCAGCATAGGCCCTCTGCATGTGGGAGACAGTTGTGTAGCTTGGTCTGTTTGTGGGGCCCCTAGCGGTGGAACCTGGATCTGTCCCTGGTACGTGAGCTGGCTTTTTAGAACCTATTCCCTGTGATGGGATGCCTCACTCAGTCTTGATGCAGGGAGGTTGGGTGGGGGGAGGAGCTTAGTCCTGCCTCAACTTGATATGACATGCTTTGTTGACTCCCACAGGAGGCCTTACCCTTTCTGAGGAGTGGATAGGGGCGGGTGAAAGGGAGATGGGAGGAGGGAACGGAAACTGTGATTGGTTTGTAAAATAAATTTTTAAAAATTTGATTAAAAAAGGTAAGGTTAGCAAAGATAAATTCTGGCGATATCCTAAGGTAGTCATGCCACCTACAAACTTAAATGGTTTTGCTCTTTCTTTTCTACTATGGTTAGCTTTTTGTGTAAATTTTGTTTGCTAATTTTCCGGACTTGAAGTCCCAGCACTTTCTGTATATTTGCTCCCTCCAGATGTTGTATTGATGTTGCCTCTGCTTTGTCTTTTTGGATCTTCCCAACAGCCATGTGAGTAAGTGGTAGTGTTGGCCACATTTTGTGGTTGTTAATTTGGCCTTAGAGAGGGTAAATGGCACACGGAAGCTTCCAGCTACAATGTGGCTTCATTTGGGCTTGAACCTTTGTCTGCCTGGTTTCCCAGCCCGGAGTCATGTTTGTCTGACTGTAGTAGAGAAGAATCTTAGTTTAGCAAGGTCCCTCTGCTCCTTCAAATGTGGACAGGGTACACAGCCCCACTCACCTTCCCAAATAATGGAAGACCTAAATCATTTGCATAGTAACAATTCATACATGTGTTTTTATATAGTAATCCAAATAGAGGTTGGCTTGCCATGAAAAAAGATGGAATATCAAATATGATGACAGGATACCTCCGTGCATACAGCATCTCCTGCCTCTATGGTCACAGGTGGGATTTGTACCAAAATAGAGAAGGGAGAGGATGAACACCAGCATCAAGTGGAGGGTGCTAAGGACAGGACCAACTCCCTTGCCATGTCCAGTATAGAGAGGGGAGAACCAAGGCACAGATCACTTTCCTCTTGCCTGGTAGTATCCAACTGAGAAAATAGTAGTAGAGGACCATTTTCAGGGGTTTGCCTTGAGAACTGAGAAGAATATAATAAACATTCTTGTAGCTAAATCAAAATAATCAGAACTTTTCCTTGGTAGCAAAGAAAACGAGTAAGCAGGGAGCATCTGTTTTCCACATCTGTGCTGATGTCTAACAACCCCTCAGTGCCTTCACAGCCCTGTTGGGACCCAGTAGAGCCCATTCAAGCAGAGCACCCAGAAGGGCTCATCACTGTCAGAGTCACACACAGTTATCGAGTAGCAAGGCTGACTAGTTCTGTAGGGCTGTGGATGGCTTCTGTGACTTGGTGGAGAAGGACTGAGTTGCACTATAGCTCCAGACCAGCCAGTATCTCCCTTCAGCCTGCACACCAAGATGTTCCCACCCACTGGGACCGGCATGTGGATAACTTTAAAAGAATCAATTTTCAGCTCTTCAATGTCTAAGAGTCCTCTCTCCTCAACACTGATTGGCTTAAGAGACCCTTTTTTTTTTCCTCCCTTGCTACTTCACCCACTTTTTAAGTCACAAGTGACTGAAAAACAAACAAAAACCACTTTGCAGTATATGTCCCAACCACCAAAAAAAAAAAAAAAAACGAACAGAAAACCCAACAACAACAACAAAAAAAATACACAGGCATGGTATGTACACCTGCAATCCCAGCACTCAGGGCATGAGGCAGAAGGATTGCTGTAACTTCAAAAGCAAAAACCTCTTCCCTTTCATTTATGAAGACCTTTGTCTATTAGAATTTAGTTTATATGCTGAGGTTGGAGCTCAGAGCTAGAGTGCTTGCATTGTATGTACTGGCCCTGGGATGGAACCCCATCATGGTAAAAAAAAATAAATAAATAAAGTCTTAGGTTAGTTTATGACTTTTGGAGATTGTTCTTTATTATGACTTCAATAAAGAATAAAATGTAGCTGTATAGTATGATACACCTGCAATCCCAGCATTGAGGAGGCTAAGGCCGGGGCTCTTATGTTGGAGGCTAGCCTGGACTGCAGAGCAAGTTCTAGAATGGCTTAGGTCACGTAGTGAAACCTTGTCTTAAAATAGAAAATAAACTAAACATTTCAAGCCCATTGTTTTCTTCAGTCTTGTATCTTCAGTTCCCAACCGTGCACAATTAAATACACAAATGCACATACAGGGCTGGGGAGATGGCTCAGCGGTTAAGAGCACTGGCTGCTCTTCCAGAGGTCCTGAGTTCAATTCCCAGCACCCACATGGTGGCTCACAGCTATCTGTAATAGATCTGATTCCCTCTTCTGGTGTGCATGAAGACAGGCCACTTATATATACATAAAATACATGAATAAATAAATATTTAAAAAAACAAAAAAAAAAAAAAAAAAAAACAAAAAAAAAAACAAATGCACATACAAGTGTCTATCACAGAGACATGATCGCACAATCGTAAAAATAAGCATGGAACACAATACACAAACATGAAGGAGGTGTGCAGTGGCCTCACTGTCAAGAACAAAGGGAAATTATACATTGTTCCCTTCTATTAAAGTGGATTTGTTCTTATAGTCTCAAAGCAGGTGATGATGGGTGGTAAATTATTTGATCAGATTCGTTTAGAAACACTGATAACTCATGTTTTTATTTGTAGGGTTTTACAATATGCCAGAATTAGATGTTTTGCTTTTGGTTTTTTAAATGCAGTTACAAACAAAACTTTAGAGGTTGCCTGGGTGACTTTGCTGCTGCTGCTGTGCTAAAACACCATGACCAAAGGCAACATAAGGAAGCATTTCCTTTGGCTTACCGCTCCAGAAGGCTGTCATCCATATTGTCAGGGAAGGCCTGAGAGTGAGTAGAAGCAGTAAGTCAAAAGAAGCCATCTCAGCCGCACACAGGAAGCTGAGAGCACCTGGAAGTAGGGTGAGACTATCAACTCTCAAAGCCCATCCCCAGGGACATATTTCCTCCAGCAAGGCTCCACTTCCTAAGGCTCTACTTCCTCCCCCCCAACAGCGCCACCTACTGGGTACCAAGTGTTCCAATACCTGAGCCCATGGGGGACATGTATCATTTAAACCGCTACAGAGGTCAACTGAAAATGACTGGTACAAAATTTTTCAAAATTCCTTTAGAGAGCATCTAAGCAAAAATTGTCATTTTAACCTATTCTTACTCTTTGAAAACTGGCCATCTGTAAAAAGACAGCCACATTCCATCTGTCACGCCAAGTGGCGGATTGTTGGCCTCAGCCATCTGTTTGCTTAGCAGTCTGAATGGACAAGACTAGAATGGTAAACTTATATTGCAAGGGACCACCTCAAAAATTCCACACCCAATGGCAAAAAGAGCACCAGGTGGGGAAACCCTGGACGTGGCCATACTGCTCTCTTCCCAGGTGGTAGCTTTTGACACTAATCCCTTCAAGGACAAGAATGCAAGCATCATGGTGTTGCTCCCTCCTTAGCATTGTCAGCAGCCAGGCTCACTGCACAGAGCAAACTGTAAGTAATAATGCCCCACAGGTGTAGGGCCGTAGATTCCCCTGGACTGCTGCAGAGGTCTTTGCAGGGCCCAGTAGCTCCTGAATGCAGAGCTCCCTGCATTATTCTACTCCAGCTGGCGTGTTTGCTTTTGTTCTCGACATGCACGGGACCCTAATTCCTGGAATATTGAATTTCGTTTCTTCTCTTCTCCTTCCACCAGCTACTGAAAATCAGTTGCTACCCTCGTCTGCTGGCTCCACCCCCTGTTCATCTCCTGGTCATGGTGAATTTGCCTCTGCAAAAGCCTCATATCAACTTCAACTTTTTTTTTAATATAAGATAATATTGATCTTGGCACTGGGGCTTGTCGGAAATGCTCCCCTTTGCTCTCCCCAGATGAACTTGCTGCTCCTAATTACACACTTCTCTTCCGCAGCTTCTTCAGGCCCAAGTTAATGTAGTATGAGAATTCCTCCCTTGCCCTCTCTGGATGATATTTAGCCATTATTCAGCTTGACCGCACGCCTTATCAGGGCTCCTCACTATCTTCTGATGGACTCCTGAAACACCTGTTCTGTTCAACATAGAGAGTTTTGTCCTCCAGTCCCCTGTGTTGCTGGAATGGGGTACCCAGATGTCTAGTCAGCTTGGGTTTCTCGTGGACCCCAGCTTCCCCTGGCACTGGAAACACAAGTTAGGTATTGTTTCTATTAGTGCTCTCTCTCCTTCCTGCCTCTCTCAGAAGGGCCTTGAACTATTAGAGCGAGGTCTTCCAGGAGGCAGCTCAGCCCATTGATGGGAGCACAGATCTGGGCTTGAATCTTGGCTATGCCAGATGCCAGATGAATGATTTAGGAGCCAAAGCATTCCTTCTTTTACCCTCAGTTTCCCTATTTGGTAAATGAGAATATCAACTTTGTGTGCTTGCCCTGAGAATTAATAAAGATCATCCTTATGAAGTGCCTTCTATAACGTCTCACAGGTATGCACAATAACCAGACATCCATCATCCTAAGAGAATGCATCCAACAGAACTATCAAGACTTAAAGGGTTCTCTTCCACTTAGTGCAGAGCATTCATGTAACTCTTCTCTTGGCCAGCTTCTCGGAGCTCGTATCTTACAAGTATTATTTTTGTCATATTAAAATGCCCTCTGGAAACCTGTCAGGCGTAAGCAGGTCTGCAAGCTCAAAACCTGAAGTAGTATTCGCTTTCCTCTGACTAGGCTAAACAAAATCATTTGTTTTATCCCTGAAATCTGAGTCCCTGTTTCAAAGGCTACGTTTTGTCAACTGCCCTTGAGATTTCTTTTCATCAGCACATTCCCAGAGTCCCCAGCCTTTAGAAATCATGGGAGGCTCTGGGCATCGTGTGCGGACTCAGTTTTCAAAAAGCACTTGAGACCGCTCAGCTTCAGGATGGATAGTTCTCAGCTTTCAGCTTCAGTTCCTTTCGGCCTGAGGACCATTTGGATCTGGGCCTAAGAACATAGTCACACGATGTCAGAGTATTAGTATGAAATAGGCGATGCCCCTTTTCCTGCCTCTTGACCTCACTTACAAAAAACACAGGAAAATAAATCTAATCTCCTCACGGTTCCCTTGTGTTTCCCTGCAGCAAGAATGTTTTATGACTTCAAATTACATATTAGATGTATTCCTATGGGGATCATATTGAAGATTTCTTTTCCAAACTTAGTCTAATCATTAGGAAAGGGGTTAATTATACTTTCTATCTCATTTAAAAGGTTGCTTCTATCTTTGCACAAAAACAGCTTCCAAGTCTAGAGTGAGGACATTTCTCCTTCACTTTGTCATCTTTGGAGTGATGAGCTCAGGTAAGGGGGCAGGGTGGATGGAGAATCCCTTTCTCAAACACTTCGCCTCTTATCATAGACTAGAGACTCAGGTTGGCTTTCAAGGGAGACGATGTAGTCACCCAAAGGGGCCCCGACTCTGAAAAGCCTAACCTTAAGAATGAGGTATTGGGTTGGGAGTATACCTCAGTGCTATAGCACTCGCTATGCTTAGCAGTTAGGCGTCACTGGGTTTGATTTCCAGCATTCCCTAGCCCCAGTCCCCCTTAGATGAAATGATGAAAGTTTCATGTTTCCACTGGTGAACAGAAAACAAGAAAAACACTCTGCAACTCATGCAAAACAAGAAGACACCCAAGAGACTGATTCCCAGGCAGTAACCTTGAACATTCCCTGGGCTTCCCTATGTCAAAACAACTTCCTCCAGTTGACCTGTGTGTATGGGGGCGGGTGTGTGTGTGTGTGTGTGTGTGTGTGCACTCCAGTGTCAGCTGTCTGTATTTGGGGAAAATCTTTCCAATCTGTGGACAGCACTTGCCATTTGTCTTGAGATGACAGCTCCCTCCTTCTGCAACAAACACATTTTCAATCCTGCCTTTATTAGCATATAATATTCTGCTCTCTGTGTGGGTTTCTGTGCTTATGTGAGTGTGTGCGTGTGCATGCACGTGTGGTGTGTGTGGAAGCCAGAGGTCAAAGTCTGGGCGTCTTTCTAAATCGTCCTCTATCCCACTTTTTTGAGGCAAGTCCTCTCAGGGTATCTGAAGCTCCCAGATTTGACTGGCTGGCCAGTGATCTCGGGCATCCTTCTGCCTCTGCTCCACTACTAGGGCTGGGGAATCACCCATCCATGCTTTGGTTTCTGTGCACATCCTGGGGATCAGAACTCTGATCTTAGGCTTGTGTAATAAGCACTGTAGTGGCCCAACCTTCTTCTCAGCCCCTTCGCTTCCTTTTTCTGTGACATCCATTGATGGGGAGCTGGGGAGCCCCTCTCAATATGTCCCAGTGTCAGTTTTTCTCCAGAGAAATTGTAAGTGATTTTCGTCCTTAACTTTGGGGGGTCCCTCCACCACTACCCTGGACTTATTGAGGAGTGAACAGGTACAGAGATAGGAAATCTTGTAGTTCCTTCCAAGTTTTCAAGGCAAAAGCCCTTCCTTTACTGAAGGTGAAGGACTCTAAGCATACTGAACGAGATTAAAAACACAAATCCATTTTCCAAACGGAAAAAAAACAAGTGACTTTTAACAGCCCTCTCTTCCTCCAGAAGAGAAAATTGAGGAGTGACGTCATTGACGTTCACACATTTTTTTTTTTTTTGCCCTTTGAATTCAAAAGACATAATTGCTTTCTGGTTATGCAAACGTGGCTCATTTTGACCTATCCAAAAATAATAAATCAGCCCTTGAAAAGCTTTTGGAAAACTTGAAGAGAGCTGCATTTGTTCGATTCTCATGACTAAGTCTCCTCAGCTAAAACAAAGTGAGAACATTATGCAATTATTTAGAGGAAACTCAGGGCCTTTGGGATAGTCAATCATATTGCTCAGGCAAAACTGGACTTGGGGACCTGACATTTGCAGATAATTGTGCAACTCTCAGCTGTGGGAGCCAGTTCTAAGAGAGCCCCCACCTTCCATTCCCTCTTCCCCCATTTTGCTTCGTTTTGTGCCTTCTGATTAATAAGAAGAATAAATCAAGCTGACTTTGGCTTGGCGCTTAGGAAATACACTCAGAAAAATGAGCATGAATGCTGACTCAAGAAACCAAAGGTATCCTCTGCAGGCTTCTCTCATTCAAGAAACAAAGCAAAGCCAGACTATTCAGCAAACATGAGCTCAGATACTAGAGCTCAGGCCCAGATGTTATTGCATATAAATATTTATAAGGCCCATAAGGATCCTGGCAAAGCTCAGATTTGCTTCAGTTCGGCAAATGTTTCAAATTCAGTCCTTTTGTCCTAGGAAGCCTTCAGAAGACGGGATCTAGTAGAAGACACATTATTTGGGGGAGAGGATGGGAGCCCTTCTTTTGTTTTATGACCAGCTTTTCATGGATGGGGTATTGTTGTTTTCAAGAATCATGTCTCAAGGACTTTTCCCAAGAAGCCAGGAGAAAGTGTGGAGGGTGAAACTGAATTCCAGAGTCACACACATGGTCAGAGGATGAGCATCCCAGAGTTGGGAGGAGGGAAGGAGGGAAGTGAGCCTGCTTTTCTTCCCTCCCTTTCAGTTGTGAAACAGCTCCAAGAGCAGAAAACCTCAGCTTAGTCATCCATTAAGTGGATGGGTGATTAGTAAAATAAGCATATTTGTTTGTTTGTTTGTTTGTTTGTTTATTCATTGATACTAGCAATTGAATCCAAGATGCCACATCCACAGCATAGTTCAGACTTTTAAAATCTCGGTTTAGCTAACCAGCATGCACTTCTGAAAATATGAAACTTGTAATACACATTTCAAACATTGGGGCTATTATTTATTCATTTTATTATTTATTTACATACTTTATTTGTATATTTATATGATTTACTTATATAATTCATTATTATTATTTATTCACGTGTAGCATAAGTGTGCAAACACGTACCACAGCATGGGTGTGAAGGTCAGAGGACAATTTGTAGGAGTCGGTTCTCTCCTTCCACCATGTGGGTCCCAGGGATAGAACTCAGGCCATCGGACTTGACAGGAAATGCCTTATCTACAGAGCCATCTTCCTGTCCAGTCCCCCAATAGTTAAACAACTGCTTGGCAACTTATAAAGGACCAATAACAACAAAATCCACTGTATGTACTAGAATTTCGTATTGAAACTTTTTAAAACAATGTGATGATTTGGGCTCTTGGTGCTTCACTTGGTTTTCCAGATCTGTCAAGATTGATGAACTCATTATTTATCACCATCATTGCCATCATCATCATCATCACTACGTTTTTATTGTGGTGTAGGGATTGAACCTTGAACCCCAAGCAAGCTGAGCACATGTTCCCCCATTGAACTGCACCCCTCAGTGAAATCATATTTTTTTTTCTCTTTGAAGTTCAGCCTCTTGGCCTTATGTGCCTATCAGGGAAGCCATCTAGCTCCTAGTCCCCCTTTACCTCTCTCAGAGGTCATCCTAACTGTTGGTAGGGGATTAGGGACACAGAAGGGGCAGCGGTTAGAGCCCCTTAGAGGAGGCACCATGTAAGAGACTATGGTATGACTTAACAGACAGCAAAGATCCAGAACATAAGACTGCCACTTTGAAATTATTTTATTCCATGCGTTTTATGATATAAAAAATGGCATGCCTACAAGCCTTGCCCACCTGTGAGCCAGGCACCCTGTGATTTAAGATGGCTTACACCATATTTGATTTGATTCATTTGTATGTGGGAGAATCAGCGTGGCTTTCTCCAGTGGTTAAGTCCTAATCTGTAGAATAATTCCTGCCTGACTGGGAGAGTCCTGATAACCTTCAGTTCCAAGTGACCGTGGACTGGGTGTGGGAGCGCTCTTCTCCACAGGACACGGTCTTCCTGTTGTAGAGAGCTCAGGGATGAAAGGCCCATGGTCTTCCACAGCTCCTGGCCTGCTGGTTTCTCAGCATGCTCTCCAGCAAGTCTGTGCCAATCCCATTGTCATCCCTGTGCCCTCTGGTCGCTGCAGCTGACAGTTCCAGTCGACCCTGAAAGCACAGGTCTTCTCCATTGGGGGCCTTCATCTGCTGGTACATCTGGCAAACTCTCCGAGGTCCTTACCTGGTTTCCATGCTTAATGTATGTGTAAAGATTTTATCAAGGCTCTTGGCGGCTGGACTTCACGGTGTAATCACAAAATCAATCCACATAGACTAACTGGACAGAGACTCACTAAGAAGCCATCCCACAAGGTCAGGCACTTAATTAAGGTGCTCTCCCTCCATCCTTTGCCGGCCCCATTGATTCTTTGCCTTGCCTAACAGATGTTACTACTCTTCTTGTGGACAAGCCATGCCCCACCTGGGACCATCTTCAGAGCTTTGCAGTTTGGTGGGAAAACCACCAGGGGGCACTTGTGTACTATCTCAATCCCTAGGGAATGAACCAGAAAAAGTCTTCATCCAACCCCAAGAAGACAGCTAACCCACCCTAGATAATCTACTTGGCTGTGTTCTGTTTGCTAAGCTTCAAGATCCTTTAGCTATGAGCATCCCTTGAGCTAATCAGAGACTCCTCTCTTTCCGACATCTGCACCTTAGTGAGCAGTACAGCCATGGACTCCATCACTCCTAGACAAGGCCTAGGAGATCTTTGTGCAGCAGACATGTTCTACTGGAAACTTTGCATGCCAGAGTCTTTGAATCTATAACATGTAAGTAAGAACCTTATTAAAAATAAGCCTAGCCAGAAATTGCCAAGCTACTGCTCCTCAGTGATGTGGAGTGTGCTTTGTACTGCTGTTGCCTGGCCTTGATGAGCCAAGCTCGTCTTTGATGATTGTGACCCATTGCCTCTCAAGTCATCAAGCACTGCTGTGTGTCTCTCACGTACCAGGTCTTGGACTGGAGACACACTTAGTGTGAGGAGAGAATCAAGTAAGCAGGACATTATGGAGCAGGAAGTTCGTACATAGCTAAGGAAGCTTCCAAACTAAGACCAGGTATCAGACTTTACCTTGAAAGACAGGACATCTGGTTGGTGGCATCTGAGAGGACCAAGGCCTGAATGTACGAGATCCTCAATACCAAGGGACAATTCTACCCTGCCCTCAAGAACAAGCAGAGCATTCAGAGAAGTTCCGACTTCATTTATTGAGTGTCTACTATGGACAAGACAAAGAATGCATCCGAAATCATCCAGGTTGTGGTAGCAGTCACCGGGTACATGGGGCATGAAAGCCTTGAGTCCAACAGTGGAGTGAGATCTGTCTTGTCTTGGCCCATTACAGACTAGGCACCCATTGAGTACCTGTTTAAATTGGGTTTTTACAAACTGCCAAGGTTTGATGACCTGGCAGACAGCTTGAATGCCAAGTACATACACATCATTTCTGCTAGGAGTGTTTACAAGTTATTTGTGCTCCCAAGAAAGGAGTGTCAGTCAAGCATGACTCAAAGTCTGGTCTTTTGAAGAAGGGGATACTTGATCCTCTGAGGCCTTTGCTGTCCTTGGAGATTGTCTCAGCTAGGGCTGATGTTTCTGACAAGGCCCTTGCTGCTGTAAATAGAGTGAGTATCATCCGCAGACTCAGTAATGAAAGAAATAGGAATTTCATTTTTTTAAGATTTTTTTTATTATACAAGTGTGTGTATGAGTATGGGTTGGCATTTTGTGTGTCTCTCTGTAGTACATGCACACAGAGTCCAAAATAGGGTGTCCAATCCCCTGGAGTTGGGGTTATAGGTAGTTGTGAGATGCCCAACATGAGTACTTGGAATTAAACTTAGGAGTTCAAACTACACTGATCACCTGACTGCCAGAAACATGCTTTACCTGATTATCAGAAATGGACTTCTTTTCCTGCTCTCTGATCTTCCCAGGATGGAGTTAAATGTGAGTGTTGTAACAGGGATGTTGAAGGACCTGCCCTCCTTGAACCCTCTGTGCATGAAGGCCACAGGGCCCTCATTGTAAGACTGCCCAGAAAGGACATGAGTTCTTGGGGTCAGCAGCACCTGTGACCCTCTCTAGGGTCTCCCCTTTGTAAGGCCTCCTTTCAGACAGTCACCCTAGGGTCTTCTCACCCCCTGAGGAGTATTTTCCACTCAGATGCAGAAGGGTTGTCCTACTTAGCTTTAACTGTCAACCTGACAAAGCCTGGAGTCATCTGAGAGGAGGAGGAGGAGGAGTGTCTTGATTATTAATTGGCTTAGGAGGATCCAGCCTACTGTGGGAGGCACCATTCCCTGAGCAGGCAGTCTTGAACTGTCTGAGAAAGCTAGCTAGCAAAGTATAAACTGGCCAGTAAGCTATCAAGGAAAGCCCCCCTGTGGGTTCTTCTGTTTGTATTTGGTTGGCTGGAGTGAGTTCCTTAGTGAGAGGTAATACTAGATGGAAATGCAAACAGGCCTGCCTTCCAGTTCCTGCTCCAGCTCCTCTCCTGACTTATCTCCATGATGAACTATGATCTATAAACTTAAATAAGTTCTTTCTTCCCCTAAATCGATTTTGCTCATGGTATTTGTTATAGCAACAGAGATGAAGCCAGAACAGGTGTTGAGGGAGATTTGTTTGCTCTGCCCCCCAAAACTGTCATTAAACTGAACTTTGATTCAGAGGATGGAGTGCGCACTCAGCTGACCTGAATAAACCGCAGAGCTTTTTTGGCCAACTCAGATGAGGAGGGAGGGACACAGGGAGGAAGGAGGAAGGGCTTAGGAGTTTCACGGACCCTTTTGGATCTCGGAAAAGCAGAAGAGGGTCAGCTGGGCTTTTCTCCTTCTCTTTTTGGATCTACCTGGTTCATACCCTACTGACTCATAGCTGGAGCTATCTCCAGTCCCGCCCAGGCCGGCAGCCACTCAGACTCAAATAAACACACAGACGCTTATATTATTTAAATTGTTTGGCCTAATGGCTTAGGCTTCTTGTTATCTAGATCTTATATCTTAAATCAACCCATTTCTATTAATCAATAAGTTGCCACGTGGCTCGTGGATTACTGGGTATCTTAACATCTTCTCATGGCAGCGGCTGACAGTGTCTCTCTGACTCAGCTTTCCACTTCTCAGCCTTTTCCTCTCTCTTTGTCCCGCCTATACTTCCTGCCTGGCTACTGGCCAACCAGCACTTTATTTATTAACCAATCAGAGCAACACATTCAGAGCATACAGAACATACCACAGCACTGACTCCCAAGTTTTTATTAATAATAGAATAATTTAGATAATCGTTACAAACAGGGACACCTGTTGCTAGTCTTCCAATTTTTCCTGCAGAGTAGTACCCTTGGTAGGAAACATTTCACTAACGCAAAGATTCCTTCCTGGGTAAAGGGAGGAGACTTGAGAGGCTGATGAAATTCACGAGAAACCTAACAAGATGCAAGAGGACCCTCCCTCGGGTTGTATAAACAGCAACCACAGCAGCTGAGAGGGAAGTCTTCAGTGAGATTTGACTCCAAAAGGCTGTGCAGGGAGCTACAGTTACCCAGCGGTGTGAACTATCTGCAATGTTGGCTATCGAGCTTTTTGGTGACTAACTATCAGAGCTGCTCATGCTCCTGTGACTAACCCCTCCCCCATGGTTCTGTTACTAACCCAGTAAACTCCTTGGTTATCCAAACTGGATTTGATGAAGCCATTCTGTGATCCATCATCCAGGCCCTCCCTGGGTTGACAAACGCCTTCTCGGGGAAAATGAAAAAGGAATGGAGAAACAACAGAGCCCAGTTTCCCGCTGCAGAGCAGGAGTCAAGTGCCTCCAGAGGCTATGAAGGTGATATATAAGATATAATACCAGCGCAGCCTGAAGCAGGCTCTACATGGGGGTAACATAGCCATCAAGTGGACCAGGCAGAGTCTGGGAGCCAGCAGACTTATGGGGGCACTGAAAATGGTGTTATATTCTATTAAAATCAAAGGAAATTGTGAACATAAAAATGAACTTAGCCTGGATATTTGTCTTATGTCAGCATGTTCATTTAAAAATGATCCGCTGATTTTTTTTTTTTTTTTTTTTTTTTTTTATGAAGGAACCCATGAAAACAAAATGGCCAAGGCCTTTGAAAGTCACGTGCTTCTGCCACAATGGCTAAAGCTTAGGCAGTTCTTGCATATAAGATTTCACACAGACAAAATACATTCCAGTTCTGAAGTCCATTGAAATCCAGTGGTCACAAAGGAATCTAACGTCTCAGGGTCCAGGCTTCAAAGGAAAATGATAAATATGGTACCTTTAAAAGAAAGGGGGAAAAAGAAAGACCCGCATGCCAGCCTCCCCTTCAGAGACCTGGTGCCTGGCATGCCCCTGCCTCAGCTTCAAGTTCACATGTGGAGGGTTGGTCCCCAGTGCAGGACCCCTCAGGGTTCTCAGCTCACCAATGAGTTAATACACTGAATTCACAGCCTCCCAGGACTCTGGGAGGTGACAGAAACTTTTAGAAGGGCCTAGTTGGAAGAAGTATGTTGCTTAGGAGTCCGTGAAGAATGGATTTTGTTCCCATCCTGCCCTTTCTCTGTCTGACCCAGTCACCATGCCCATTCGGTCATCAGCTTCTCTTCCATGTCCTCCTCCGGTGATGTTCTGATGACTCAGACCCAAACACAGTGGAACCAGCCACCACAGACCGACACTGTGAGCCAAACTCCAGCTTTTCTTTCTTTTAAGTTGTTTTATTGGGCATTTTGTCAGAGATACGGAAAAGTGACAAATACAAACTCCAAATAGTATCCTTCTGGGTTTTTTATCTTGGAATCAGTAGAATCTCATGTTGAGAAAGTAGCCTGTGTGTGTGTGTGTGTGTGTGTGTGTGTGTGTGTGTGTGTGTGTGCGCTCTCTCTCTCTCTCTCTCTCTCTCTCTCTCTCTCTCTCTCTCTCTCTCTCTCTCTCTCCCCCTCCTTCTCTCTCTCTCTTGCATTATATAGAGACACAGAGCCAAGAGCAATCAGGTCAGGTCATGAATACAAGAGTCCCTGGGCATCAGAGAGTCCAGAAACAAACAAACAAACAACAAATCAGTTCAGCCAACTTCCTCTCTAGCAGGTACCAGACCCCAGGTACACAAACCCCAATGCTGTAAAAGCAGAGGGGTCAGGCCAGTCTGTGGAGCCCGGGGACTCCAAGAGCCAGGCCCAGACGGTAGCTGCTCTCAAAGCACTTCAGAAACCAGTCTTGGACTTAAGTGCCTTTCAAAGCCACAAGGACTGGTTGGAATGAGATGAGGCAGTTCAGTTAACACAGGTGAAGGCTGAGACTAGACCGTGATTTGAGCTTCCTAACAAGGATCAATTCCTACCTGGGACCTAAAGGTCAGAAGTGACATTTCTCACCCCTCCCCACCCACACATGAATCAGCCTTGTGTGGTGTTCTCTGAGGACCTCAAGTCCATCCAGGACTTGGCCCTGAGCCCAACAAAGCCACATTTTTACAGATCGCCAAGGTTCACAGATGTTCGCACTAACCACTCAACAAAGCCACGTTTTTACAGATGGCCAAGATTCACAGATGTTCACACTGACCACTCAACAAAGCCACATTTTTACAGATCACCAAGGTTCACAGATGTTTGCACTGACCACTCTGTGCTTTGCTGCCATAACCAGAGCTGCTTCCCATGCCGCTCATCCTTTCCACAAGTTCAGGCTAAAGAACCGTCTACGAAGATCAGCAGCTCCAGAAGATGAGAGGAAAGGCATCCTCTGGAGAAATCGAGTTAAGTGTAACCCACCATTCAGTCAAGACACACGGCAATGCTCTCCACACAGAGTCAGGTTCAGAAAAGGGAAGCTGTGTGTCAGGGTCCAGGGGACGAGGAAGGACCGTGGGGCTTATTTATGAACACAGTGTGTTTACATTTTTCAGCAGAGTTGTGAGACCCCCCAAGGGCTCAGGAATGCTCCTGCTGACCTTCAAGCTGAGATGGAGGCATAGATGGGTCAACCCATCTATGAGCTCTGAGAGAAATGCCTGCCCACTCCATAGTTAGGTACAGTCTTTTCCCAAAGCGAGAAAAGTTTGACAATTGGGAATGCACAATGACCCCAAAGCTGCAAAAGAGGAGTAACAGTCCTTACTGACAATTTACTTAATCTGTATAATCTTATCAATGCTAAAAAAAAAAAAAAAAAAAAAAAAAAAAAACAAGATAACAAGGTTTCATAGCTCTTTTTTTTTTTTTTTTTTTTTTTAAGAAAGTTAAAAGATTAGCCTGGCAGTGGTGGTGCACACCTTTAATCCCAGCACTTGGGCGGCAGAAGCAGGCAGGCGATTCTCTGTGAGTTCAAGGCCAGCCTGGTCTACAGAGCAATTTCCAGTACAGCCAGCACTACACAGAGAAACCCTGTCTTGAAAAACCAAAAGAAAAAAAGAAAGTAGAAAGCTGAAGGACTGAAGAGTTTTTGATGGTCAACCAATGTAGTATCAGATCCGGAATTCAGAGGCAAAACTCCATTTCTTCCCAGGGTTATAAGGTATTGTATGTTTTATATGTCTAACCCTCACGGGGATTCAGCAAGAGTGTCTTATTATCTTCACTTACATGTGGAAAAATCAAGAGACCGAGCAACAGACTGGAGGGCACAGCTTGTTCCCAAAACGTTAAGCTTCACCTGATGCTGAGCATTGGGTGAGTCAGACCCTACTGGAGCAGGCATGATTCTCAGAAAGAAACCCCTGAAGGTCCTAGCCAAAACAACTCATATTTTAAAGGGGAAAAAAAGCGAAAACATAGTTCAGCGAATCATTGGATTTTCTGCATCAACAGGCTGAATTCCATGTAAAACAGGGGTGTGGTTAGTAATAGCTTGGAATGACTACAGATGTACATAGGCTTGTTTTATTAACTAAGCAGGCCTGGATGCTATGTTAGTTGCAGGAAATGCACGCCCTGGAGGAGACATTCAAAAGGAATTTTTAGATTTATGTGTAATATAGACAGAAAAATCCGGAAGATGTGAGGTGGAATGCACTGTCTATCTCTGTGACAGGGCCTAGAATCCGGTTACTTGTAAGTGATTTTTACAACCAGCTGGGTGATGTGGGAAAGATATGGAAAGTCATTATAATGTGAAACACTGTGGACCAACTCACTTTGCAATAACCGGTCTCAGCATTGCATTCTCACACCCGTTCTAAGGTCTGGGGGCCAGGCAGGCTTGCCAGTTCACGGTTTGCACCAAGTCCCCGCCTGCCTCAGCTGCTGCAGCCACCTCTCCCGGCCGAGCTGCTGATGCTGCTGGGGCCTGAAGTCCCCCTCCAGCTGGAAGCTGCCCTGGCTGACCCTCAGCTGCCCTGTCCATGTCTGTTCTAGAGACTAGCCTCAGGGGCAATCCTGTCTTTAACAGCCCCGCCTCTTCTCTTCCAGAGGTCACAGGAGACTGAGCCCTGAGTGCACCGCGTCTTAGAAAGATTTTAATGAAACAGCTTTTCTATTTATTTGTGTTGCTGCCTCTGTTGCCTGGGGCCAAGGCACCAGTCCCCAGGAGGGGGAGGCTGAGGGTTGGGGGAGGGGACTCTTGCAGACCACATGCTCTCTTGCCAATCACCTAGCCCCAACACTGACCCGGGCCTGCACCAATCCAGTCTCCTTTCCTAGTTGTCTTGGACCTATCGGAATCCGGCAGGGGTCGGGGGCTGGGGCTGGGTGGGGGTGGGTGGATAATAAACAGTTTGTCCCTGTAAGACTCACTAAGAATAGACGGGTTTTCCTAAGTGCTGGGGATCCCACTAGAAGAGAAACAAAGGGCAGGTAGCCTTATGGGGTCTGGCTAGTAGAAAGCCTCCGTACACACCCCGGGTTGAGGCTTTCCCACACTCTCGCCCTCAGAACACAGCAGCTGTACTAGCAGATGTGGAAAGGCTTCCTCTTCCCCCCCCAGGAGGCGGCTGCCACCTGCCTGACCAGTCTACTCACCTACTGACGTGTTTAAATTGTGCACGTAAGAAAAATTTATTTTTGTGTACGGGTATGCCTGCATGCTTGTGTGGATATCACAGGTGTGCCTGGTGCCCAGAAAAGGGTATTTTAAGTGTGAATCTCTTAACTTGAATTTAAAAAGAAAAGAAAGCCAGATATGAGGGCACCCACTGATGATCCCAGCATCGGGGAGAGGCAGACAGGAAGATAGAGAATTCCAGACCTAGTGAGTCTGAGGCTAGCCTCAGTCACACAGTGAGACTCTGTCTAAAAACGAACAGAAAACGAACTGACTAAATAAATAAATAAATAAATATAAAAAAGATTGCATCAGAGGAAAAGAGAAAGGTTTTTTTAAAGGGTTTGCTGGGCTGGGGATGTGTCTAATGATTGGATGTTTGCCCAGCACATGGGAAGCCATGGGTTCCTTCTCCAGAATGAGGAAAGCAGGTTTGGAGGAAGGGGACATTTGCCGAGATATAACTTACATATGAGAGTTCACCCTTTTAAGGATGTGACATGGAAGCAGCTGCCCATCTTTGTAACATCCATAGTCAAACTTCCAGCTCCTTTCCCCTAAAAGTTCCCTGTGTCTCCTTGTCATGAACTTCCTTCTCCTCCCCTGGTCCCTGGAAACCTCTAACCTGTCTCTGGTTGGCCTTCTGTAGGCCATCGTATGAGCATGCTTTGGCATCCGCCTGTGTCAACCTTGAGATCCATTCCTGTCCGTGCTGTTGCCTGGCCCTGCCTCAGTTTCCTTCTGGGAGATGTGACTTTCATATCCTTTCACCGGGAGATGGGTTTTTAGATTGTTTCCAGGGTTTAGCTGTCAATAATAGAGTTGGTATCAGCTTTTGTGAGGACACATGTTTTGATTTGGGTAAATGCTCCAAAGTAGTCTTGCTGGGTCTCTTGAGAAGGTTTTTGAGGAGGAGGGACATTCAGGAAGGTTGATGGGTAGTTTAAACAGGAAGCTGAATATTAGGTTGCTGAGTTTAATTAAGGAAGACTCTCTCAGCTCTGGGCTCCCTCGTGGCTTACCGTCTCTGACCAGGTTTTGCAGCCAGCAAGTGGGAGCCTGTTAGTGTCTGTCTCGGTTAGTCTAGACACAAGGGATAGGACAACTAACCCACTAGATCACCAAGTAGCTCTGTGGTTGCTCACCACACTCGTGTTTCCTTGCTGTAAAGTGAACACTGTAACTGTGCCTACCTCACGGAGATGCTGCAAGGATTGTTGAGATTTATTTTATGTGTATTAGCGTTTTACCTTCGTGTGTGCATGTGCACCACATGTAGACTGTTTCCTCAGAGTCCAGAAGAGGACATCTAGCATCTGACTCCTTGGAACTGGAACAAAGCATTGTGAGATACCACATGGGTGCTGAGAACTGAGCCTGAGTCTTCTCCAAGATCTTTCCAGTCCCTTGGTGTGGGGCTTCTTAAAAGTACACAGGAATGTAGAAACCAGCCCAGAATGCAGGAAACACCCAACAATCACAACCTGGATGTATCCTGGTTCAAAGTCAGAACTAGTACTTCCGGGAAAGGAGATTGTGGCATAGTTCACCTGCCTCTTATGAAGCTGGTGTTGAATTAAAAATGCTTAGCAAATGACACGGAGAACCTCTCTTATTTGTCACATGATGGTTGTATGCCTGCTGTCTGCCAGCTGAGAAGAGGCCGTAGGAGAAACACAAGGAAGTGTCCTTTGGACAGTCCGGCAGCTAGCTCTCCCACCCTACACACAGTGCAGTGCCGGGACATCAGGACTGCCCTTTGAGGTGTCTAATTCTAGCCCAGTTATTGATTCTGATTCCAGGGAGGTGAAGGCCAGCCCCTCCTGACCTCCGTCAGTGGCAGAGCATCATTCTGTCCTGTATTTACCTTTCACCTGCAAACATTTGCCCGTCGCTATTTAAAAGTCACACTGCCGTCCTAGGCACCGAAGACACCTGACAGCGGATAGCAGCAGCAAGATGGTGCTTCTGTTTTGAGCAGCACAGGCGCTAGATTGGGATGAACACAGCCACAGCTCTGCTTCCTGCTGGAACATTCCAATGAGAAGATGATGGGCTTAGCTAGGCACCATGTCTGCTGGCCTAGATTCACCAATGTGATGGTGCCATGGGGGGGGGGGGGGACGACACTCAGGGCACAAGCTGAAGGCTTTGGCTCAATGAGGCCAACAGCCCTGGGGGTGCTGTTAGCTGGGAGAATAAAATAGGTTAAAGCTCTCTAAGGAAGAGGCTGTGGAGCAATCTCAGAACCGTCATCACTCTCTCCAGGAATCCAGATAGTTCTCACCAGAGTTTGCAGAGGGGCCTGAGTGTGAACAAGCAGAGCATGATGCCAGATGTCTGACTTGTCTTGGAAAACAGCAAACGCTCTGGAAAACTGAAAAGCCAACACTGCTGTGTGGATCCAGGGCCCACACCAGGAGCACAGGACTGACATCTTAGATTTCTCATGAGTCCCGGTTAGGTCAGCCGCAAGTAGAGAGGACCTGGGCAGAGGGCCCAGTGGAGTCGGTGGTCCCTGTGAAGGAGCCCCAAAATAGCTTGACCACACAGCAGCCATGACAGGCTTAGGGGCCTAGACACAGCTTCTGTGACAGGCTTACTGGCAGGCAACACCCAGATCCAGGAAAAGCCTTAATCTGATACCACCCAGGGATCCACCCAGGGGTGAGGAAGTACCTGACATCCCAAACATTCCAACCGTTAGACAAGGTGGCCAGATGTCCTGGAGTCTAACACACACCTATTTTTTGTTTTACAGATACCCCTAGACAATTGTCAGCCAATCAGGGTCCCGGACCCTGGAAATCCCCTCACCCCAACCTCTGCTATGATTAAAAACTCTGCCCCACCTGAGTTCAGGGCTCTCTGATCTCACCACTGTGTTGGACAGAGGGACCAAGCTCCGAGCTTGAAATAAAGGCTCTTTGCTTTTACATGCAGGATTCCGTCTCTGTGGTGGTCTTTTGGGGGTCCCCAAGATCTGGGCATAACAGTCCCACCTCAGGTCTTACTTCAATTGCAGCTGCTCTTACTGAACAACGTGTGTGTGCTGGGCATGCTGCTCTGTCCTGTGGGCTATCATAAGAAGACTCTTTGTTTGGCTCTGTTCGGGAATTCCGTCAGGGATCCAGTTTTCCCCGTTTCAGGAAGGTCGCGCTGTGGACTCCCTGTTGGTTAAGCGGTGATGCTTGTGGCTGGCCGCCACCCACGATGGCCATGTTGACGGATGTTGTGGTGGCGGAAGAATCATGAGCCATGGTTACCTTTCTAGAACTTTATTGGGAGAGAGAGGGAGAGAGAGAGAGAGAGAAAAGAGAGACAGAGAGAGAAAGAAAAAGAGAGAGACCACACGCGGAGGAGAGAGAATATGGAAGGAGGGGCAATACGGAAATTGAGGGCACAGAGAGAGCAGCCTGGGACTCTGTCGCAGGCTGGTGACGTAATTAAGGACACAATCCTTACATCCCCACCATGGTTTCTACCTTCTTAGTCAAGAGAAAGTCTTGCCTGGGAGCAACCATTCAACCACTTCCCTTCTATGGGCTTGAAATGGTCATATGACCAGGGCTGGATCAACTACCAACTTACTTAGATTCTAAATTGGAGATGCTATGTGTGGTGGCTTTGTGGGGGATTCTGATACTGGGTTGCATTTCTCAGTGTAAAACATGCTTTCCGGTGTGTTTCAGAAATGATCTTTCCTCTCAGAAGACCTGGAGGGCAGAAGGGAGAGGCGAGCCCTTTATAACATACACCTCCTCGGTTGACTTTAGGTTAGACTGTGGAGGCCGAGCCTAACTTTGCTAGCTGGAAGGACTTTAAATAGCCTTGATCTCATCCAAACAAAAGTTCTTAGGGACCGTCTGGAACTTCACTCCCCTGGAAGACCCACCTGTCTACAGATTTGACTTGCTCAGCCAGGCAGTTCCTCATGATAAAGCCTCAGGAGGGGTGTGGGTGTCCCCTGTTTTCTGGCTGAATCATGGCTCATTCATAATAGACAGGATTCTCCCTTTGGAATGTCACAACAATCTATTCTTTTCTCACACTATACTAGAACCTCTAAATGTCAAGCAGTCTCATTACCACCCAGGGTTTCAAAAGGAAACAAATGCATCCATCCACAAAAAGAGTTGTGCATGGATATTCGTAGCTGATTTATTAATTATTTAAGTCTTACAATTCAAGATAAAGATATATAAACTAACAACTATCCTGGGCGATGAATCTAGATAGACATTTCTCTAAAGAAGACATTCAGATGACCAATGAGTGCCTGAGAAGCCCGTCAACAACTCCACACAATACCAAGTCAGAACGGAAGGGGGAGAATCCATGGCTGAACCAGTCCGGCAGTAGCCAAAGCAAGTGTGGGCAAAGGTGTGGAGAAGCTGGGACCATTGTGCACTGTTGGTGCGGATGCCGAATGGTACAGCTACTTAAGAAAGCAGCCCGGGAGCTCCATCAGACCTTAAATGTGGAGTTATGTGTTTCAACAGTGGCATTCCTTAGGGATGTATGTCCAGAAGAAACAGGAGTACACATCTACACCAAACAGGCATTTAATATCTATGGCAGCATCTATTCAGAGAAGCTTAAAAGTAGAAAGAGCCCAGGATGCTCACCAAGCGATGGATGCCTAAAGCTCAGGTGGTAATGCTGTTCAGAGAGGCCACGGACTTCCGTGAATGGGACCGAGTTGGAAGAAGGGCATATCCTCAAGAGCTGCACCTTGCTCTGGCCCCTTCTAACCTTGCATTGTCTGCTTCCTGGCTGCCACAAAGTGAGCAGCATGGCTACTTCCTGGGGAACAAGAGAGCCAGACAACCATGGACAAACCTTAAGCCAAAATATAATTTTTTTTCAAGACAGGTTTTCACTTTGTAGCCCTGGCTGTCCTAGAACTCACTTTGTAGACCAGGCTGGCCTCAAACTCAGAGCTCCACCTGCCTCTGCCTCCCGAGTGCCGGGATTAAATGCCACCATGTCTGGCCCCAAAACAGATCTTTTCTTCAGTCATTTGTCACAGTGACAGACAATTCTGATTGATGCAGTTTCTTTTGAAGATAATGCAATTTGATAGCTATATTTAATACTATTTTTTGAGGTAGAGTTTCCTTATGCAGCCCAGGCTGGCCACAATCTCAGGATGCTTCGACCTCATCCTCTGGGGTAAGCTCTGGTTACAGATGTGTCACTCAGGTTGAAAGTTTATTTAAATAAAGATTGTACTTAATTCTTTAAAGTATCTCATTCCCTCTCTTTCTTTAACACACATACACACTCATACACACAGACACACACTCACACAGACACACACACACACACACACACACACACCACACACACAGACACACACACACACACCAGACACACACACACCACACATTCACATACTCACACCACACACGCTAATACACACACTCACCCCACACATACACACACCATACACACACACACACACCACACATATATCACATACACACTCCCCCCCTCCCCCCACACACACACCACAGACAGATACAGATAAAAAGAAACAGAATAGAATCCTGGAAAGAATCACCTTTCCTTAGGTTGGAGGAAGAAGGAAGGCTCTTAGTGGAAAAGAAATAGGGAAAGGAAAGAGCCCTTTATTCTGCCGAGGACAATTATGTCATCTCTAGGAGAAGTATATGGGCGTGTGCTTCAGATGCTAAAAGCCTTAGGAAGACTCGGACCTGTACACCAGGGCATAGACCAACTAGGACGTGACTGTCCTCTAAGAGAGCTGCGCTTGGTGTCTCACACTACCAGAGCTCAGACAACATCACAAAGGAGGGGTGAGACAGGTCCTCAGATGTGTCTAACTACATTTCTGGAGCAAAGGGTTCCCACAGGGAGCAGAATAGAAAAAGGTCAGGTGTGCACCATGGTGCCACAGCTGGAATGACAAGGAGGGGCCCTGTTCCAAGCTACGAGGTACTTTTTGTCTGGGATGCAGTTTACTGGGAGCAGAGCTCAGTGGATAGAAATGTGAAACCATTCGCCATCTCCCAAAAGCCGCCCTCCTCTCCCATGAAGTGGTGTCCTGCTTTCTTTCTGGAGAGCTCACTATTTTTGTATCCATCCCCAAGAAACTCTCAGGCCTTCAGCAGCATCTTTCCTGAGCCTACCGTCCAGAAAAAGCCTTTGCACTGACTTTACAACCTTTGCTTAGATTCATCCAATGATACTGTTTTACGTAAACAACATTTTGTCATTATTGTGCTTGTCTCCCAGTATCTTTGTATGAGCCGTATGACAATCGTCCTCCACCCAAATAAAGTCAAATGAAGTAAAACAGTCTTCTTGCTGCATTCTGGAATATTTTCCTCTTGACCCTTAGTCTTTGGATGATGCTCAAGGCAGGCTCAGGTGGGATGAAGGGATAGCCTGGCCTACAGTATCTGGCTCTTTTGTCTTTGATGACCTTTGTGGTCCTCCACAGTCACAAACCCCACTGGACCCTTTTCTTCCTTCTGCCATGTCTCAGGGGGAGGAAGTTCCCTTTCATGGACTTCTGTGAAGTAGGGCCACCAGACTGAGACATAGGGTGCCTGGTTTGAATTTCAGAAAAATAAGAACTCTGTAATCTTTTTTAAAAGACTTTTTATGCATGTGAGTGTTTTGCCCATATCTATGTCTGGGCACCACATGTTGTCCCCTGGTACCCACAGAGGTTAGAAGAGGGCATTGGAGTGTTGCACTGCACAATTGTGAGCTGCCATGTGGGTGCCGGGAATTGAACCCAGGTCCTCTAGTGCCTGTAACTGCATCCAGAGAAGCCGAGCATGAAGCCACAGGGGAACAGGTAGCACACTTTTTCTCAGTGTTCTCTCCTGAAGCAGCAAGCTCTATGTAGGGCTTGTGCCTTCCCCCTCTCCCCAGCCAGCCCTGGGGCTCGTCTCCCTCCTTCCTTCTGTGCCTGACCCACCTGACCCAGTGCCCTCCTGCCCTGGGACAGTATCTGTGTTCTGACCCTGGACGTCACGTAGCATCGTCCCCCACTTCCTCTGCCCCTGCTGGCTTCAGCAGAAATTTAGTCACTCCCGCCTACGCCTAGACTGTGCTGTGGCTCCGATGATCTCTGCAGATCACACACACACACACACACACACACACACACACACACACACACACACACGATGCTCCTACTTGCTGCTCACAAGCCTGCTTCTCTGTTTACTCCCTCCTGACTCCAGGACGTCCGGTCCAGGATCTCCACCCCCACACCCAGCCCACAACTCAGTATCTCAGCTACTCTCTTACCTCACCTCCTCCCTCATGCCACCCACTGGGACATCCACTCCTCTGTCTTCTCTCCTCTTTCCCATGGACTGTTTGGGGTCATTGGAGAAAAGTCCAGAAACCCATTACCTCACAGTCAGGCCTTCCTCCATACTCTCTGAAAACCATCCAGCAAGAAGTCATCCATGCCTCCTGTCCAGGATCCCCACCTCCGAGCAGGACCATGTCTTCTGTGAAGCAGAAGACACAGTGCCCCTGTCCCGTCCTGTCCCATCGCCCCCCCATACAAGACATCACCCCAACTTCCTGGCATGAGCTGACCCCTGCTCTGTCTCAGCCTCTTCCCACTGATCTCACAGGAACTCTCTCTCTCTCTCTCTCTCTCTCTCTCTCTCTCTCTCTCTCTCTCTCTCTGGTTTTTTTGAGACAAGGTTTCTCTGTGTAGTTTTGGCCTGTCCTGGATCTCGCTCTGTAGACCAGGCTGGCCTCGAACTCACAGAGATCCACCTGCCTCTACCTCCCGAGTGCAGGGATTAAAGGCGTGCGCCACCACCGCCCGGTTTAGGAACCCTCTCTTAAGGTTCCACCTTAAGAGTCTGTCTGGACTTCCAGTCCTTTCTCCTTCTGTATCTTTAACCTTGCTGTTCATTTTCCTCTCTCACCAAACCCTACCAGTGCCCTCCCACTGGCCAAGTGTCCTGATCCCATCTGCTGCCGGTAGGGGGCGCAGCAGAGGACAACAGCCAGCTGACCCTGGAAGCCAGTTGAGCTACTTAATAGTTGGGGGGGGGGGGCATTATTTGGCCATTATTTAATCTCAGACTCTCCCTAGCTTTGAAAGCTTCTGTCAGCTGACTATTGGGAGCTCCCTTATGCTCAGGAGGTAGACTCCACTTTTTAAGACCCCAGAGGGAGGATTGTCACTGTGACCCTTCAGGAGAGACGGGCAGAAAATGTTGTCTATGGAGCTGGAGGGAAATGGGGACTGTCGTGAGGACTGTGGGAAATCAGGAACCAAGTAGCTAATAGGGAACAACAGATGTGAGAAATGGGTGACAGACAAGGATCAGATGGGGGTCCCCTTCCAGACCCTCCCCAGAGTTCCACAGATGGGGGCTACTTTCTTTGAATCTTTTTAAATAACCAAAAAGTGCCCACATGGGCTTGCACACTCTGCCCCTTATGAGATGTTTATACACAAGGGTTGTTTTCACCAGCATAATTATGAATGTGTGTGTGTGCCATATAAGATTGTCAAGTGAGTTCCTATGTTTAATGTAAGATTTTTTAAAAATCTAAAATTGAGGCTCTTCCTAATTAGACTGATCCAAATACCATCAACCCTCAGCCCAAGTTCCTTCTGGATTCCATTTTACTTCCATATACTCGCTTTCTCCTTTGCCTGCTCTAAATACAATGGTCAGGGAGGTAGGTTTTCAACAGAGAATTCCCTCCAGCCCCAGAAGATACAGAGCATGGAAGGGGGCACTCACCAGGGTGTGGCCCTACCACATGGTCATCTCCTCCTGCCAACAGGATCACAGCAGAGCTCAGCTGTCAGCCCCGAGTTCTCTTCGATTAGCTGAGGGCCTTCGGGACCCCAGGCACATCATTTAATCTCTCTCAAGCTCAGCAGAACACCTCAAATTCAGATGTAACAGTATCCATTTCCTTGTTAATGTCACCACGTGGAGTCTGGTGTCTCCCTGGTCCCTGCATGTCACAGAGAGACCCATTTCATCTTTGTGTCTTCTGAGGATTTTGTGGCAAATGAGGAGATGTGGGTCTGAGGTATTCCCTAATTCCAAGGGGACAACAGCGGTTAGTGGTGGGGCCGGAAGTGTGCCACCCGACACTAGAACTCACCACCATTCCCTGTCCATCATGAGAAGTCCAGGTGCGGTGGCTCTACCACACTCATTTTAATTCTTCCTCACTGGGCACCACCATGTGCTGACGGAATGATGACAGCGATGTTAGCGACATCACCCCTCTCGGTCCACAAAGTGAGCCAGTCCAAGACCCTGAGCAAAAAGAGGGAGAGCCAGGCTCTCAGCTCAGTCCTGATGAAACCATGGCGTGTGATTTAACCTCTCTGTGGCTGATCATATTTTAAAATAAAGTAACACCAACTCAAGTATCCAGTGGATGGATAAAGGAAATGTAGCACCCATACATGATGGAATATTGCTTGGCCTCAAAGAGGAAGGAGGTTCTACTATGTCACACTACGGATGGACATTGAGGACATTATGTGAAGTGACACAAAAGGGCCATAAAAGTTAAAATACCGTGGAGTTAACTAATGTCAACTGCCTTTCGTATTCACATTTATAGAGGAAGAAAGTTAACTGGTGCTGACCAGGGGCTGAAGGGAGGGAAAAGGAGAAGTTAGTGTTTAGTGGGCATGAGATTTCAGTTTTACAAGATAAAAAGAGTTAGAGACAGTTGAGGGCTGCCATGTGGGTGCTGAGAACTGGAAGAGTAGCCAGTGCTCTTAACCACCGAGCCATCTCTCCAGCCCCTGAAATCTCAACTTTAAATGTGTCTTAAACATCATAAGTTAAGGTATTTTTTTTTCTTAAGTATCAGTGGGTTGACACCATACCTTGTACTGGTCCCACTAAACATGTTTTGGGTCTGGGCTTGCCCTGTGTGATGGACTGGATAGATTTGGCCAGAGCTGGAAGGGAGGGTTGATGGGAAGGGAGTACTGTGTATAAGAAGAAAGAATAAAATGAAAATGAAGATTTAATCTGGAAGGGGTGTGGTCAGGTTAATGATTGGTGCAGATGCCTTGGCTCCAGGAAGATGCTGAGGAACCCAAGGTCTAAGAGACTAGAAATAAACTAAGCAGGAGATGGAGTAATGCTTGTAAGAGACAATGAGGGCCTGCACTCAGGACCTGCTCGACAAGTGGGACCAAGCGGGGTCATGAGAATGGAGTTAAGGAATACTCTGAAGTTCAACTGGAGAAACAGAAGGGGGAGTATGTTTTTAAGAACTGGGATCCGAGGGAAAAGAAAGCTTTGAAGATCCTCAGCAGCAGAGCCAAACCCTCCAGCTAGGAGGTGTGGAGACTGCCTCTACCAATCTGCTCTCCAGGAGGAACTCTTGCAGAATGTATTAGTTTCTTCTTGCTGCTGTAACAAATTGTCACACACTTGGTGCCTTGCGACAAAGCACCTGTTTCCTTGCATATCTGGAAGCCAGAGGTCCAAATTCAGTCTCACTTAGGTAAAACCAAGGTGTTAGCAGGCTGGTTTCCTTCTGGAGCCCTTGTGGGACAATCTGTCCCCCTGCCTGTTAGGTTGCCGGCATTCCTTGGTTCACGGTCTCATCACTCCAAACTTGGGGTCACATCGCTTTTCCTCTTCTGTGCTTTAATATCCTAAATTCTGTGTCACCTGCTCTAAGTGTGAGTGTGTATGTTGCTGCAGATTGAACCAGGAGCTTGGCACACACTTGCAAATGATTTGCCACTGGGCTACAATCTCTAGCCCCTGATCCAGCTCTCATGTGCTCAGTGTTTGGTCCTAGGTCTGCAGCAGCTACCAGGAGATGGCAGAAACACAAAGGGGTCAGTGATTAGGCCATTATTGTTGTGTCCTTGAGGGGACATCAGGACCTTCTCCTCTCCTCTCTTTCTCTGATCTCCCCTTTTCCTGACACCATGGGAGTAAACAGCTCTTCTCAGCCATACACTCTCTGCCATGATGTGTGCTACCCGGCCCACAGGCCCCAGCACAATAGTCCACTAACCTTGACCTGACACCTGAAACCAAGAGCCAGCTTTTTTTCCTACTTTTAAATTGTCTCAAGCATTCTGTCACAGCGATTGGGGGCAGGGGTGGGGGTGGGGCTAACCCAGTTTGTGTGGCACCTCCTGCCTTTCTCCTTAGGACACTATGACAGCATTTAGGATTCACCCAGACACCTTCACTGGGCTTCCTCCCATCCATAAAGTCAATTTTTTCCATTTAAATAAATATTCACAAATTCCGAGGGTTGACTTGTTGATTGCCTGAGAGCCACTGAAGGGACCTGGATCGGATGGCTCATTTGAAACTGTCCTGGCTAGGTTTTCATTTTGTTTTGTTTTGTTTTTGTCAACTTGGCATGGGATAAAGTCGTCTGAGAAGAGGAACCTCAATTGAGAAAATGCCTCCCTCAGACTGGCCTGTGGGCAAGTCTATGGGCCATTTTCTTGATTAATGATTGATGTGGGCCGGTCCTGCCCACTGTGGGCCGGGACAGATGGTCCTGGGTTGTATAAGAAAGCAGGCTGAGTAAACCATGAAGAGCAAGCCAGTAAGCAGCGTTTCTCTGTGGCTTCTGCTTCAGTTCCTGCTCTCCCTTCCCTCAGTTGACGGAGTGCGATTGGGATATTGTGAGCCAAACAGATCCTTCCCTCCCACAATGCTCTTGGTCATGGTCTTTATTGAAGCAGTAGGAAGCAAACTAAGACTTGAAGGAGATGTAGGGATAGAAGTCAACACATAAGGATGGGCTCAGATTAGAATTCCCCAGACAAGAGGAACTAACAGGAGCTAGGTACATAGAAACGGAGATTTATTATAAAGAACTGGCTCTGGGCTGTTGAGATGGCTCCGTGAGCAACGGTACTTGAACCCAAGCTTGGTTACCTGAGTTCGATTCCTAGTCCCACTTGTTGGAAGGAGAGAACCAACTCCCTCAAGTTGTCCTCTGACTTCCACACACATACTGTGTGCCCTGTGTAAACACACACACACACACACACACACACACACACACACACACACAAGACCTAAGTACATGTTTAAAAAAAAGAATTTGCTCTGATTGGGTACATTATATGCTCTGCTTGTATGAGCCCCTGGGTTCTGACCTAAGCACAAGAGAAAGAACAAAAAGACATTGTCTTGTGATGACGGAAGCCAAAAGGTCTCAGTCTGTAGTCTGACTGCTTGAGGAGCAAGGCCACTCGTGTTCAGGCCAAATGCAGAAGCAGGGAAGACCATCAGTTTGAAGACCATCGGGCAGACAGAACAGGTTTCTCCTGATCTAACCTTCAGTTCTGTTAGGCCTTCCAAAGGATGGGGTGACATCCCCCTACAGGGGCCTCCTACTACCCTTGGCATGCTGACTCCAATATTCACGTCATACAGACCCCGACTCACACATCAGAATGATGTGTGATCAAACACCTGGGCACTTTGTAGCTCGGTCTAGTTGGCCATGTAAACACCAATCGTCATGGGACCAGAGAGCAGGAATTTGCAAGGGAGATGAAGAGTTACTAGAGAAAGAATGGTGTTGGGAAGCTCAGAGACTAGGGGGTTCAGAGTGAGAAGGGTGGAGATTAAAGTCTTAGGTCTAATGAGAAATCACCCCCCCCCCACACACACACACACACGCACGAGCAAGAAAGAGACAGAGAGAGAGCCTAAGGGGGTGAGCTTCAGGTCTTTATCAGGTAACCCCCAAACCAAGAGACAGGAGCCATTTTCAAGCCCTTTATATTCACTGCAAGAGCAACATCACACTGCTCCTACAGTACCTCTGAGTCTTCTCTCTCAGGACAGACAGGTAATGAAAAGTCAGCTGTGAAACCTGTCCTAACAAGGCAAAGTCAGGTTAGTTTGACCTTCCCTCTCAGAGTTTCTCTCTTCCCTAGGTGCCCCCCCAACACACACACCCTGTTTTCATTAAATGTTCTTTCCTGAGCTGTGATGGTTCGTGTTGCCACCACACACCCTACTTCTTCGTGCCACAGTCTTCCAGGCATTTTGCTCACCCACCCACCCTGTTGTATGAGAGCATTTTAGTGGGAGGGGATGAGATGATAATCTCCTGAGCAAGAGGCCGGCCGAGGCACCATCATTCCAAAACAGCATCCCTGTCTCTTTGGAAAGGAAACCAGGCAGCCAAGAGAAGCCACAGCCCCAACCCAGTTCCTGCAGAGAGACAATCTTCTCGAGCCTGGAGGCCAGCATCCCAGAAACATATTAGAGTCTGTCTTTATGAAAGAACATGATCTTTGTGCAGGCAGGTGGTATGGTTTAGGAGAACATTTTTATGTGCAATTTAGAGTGCACTGTCTACACACAGCTCAGACTGAAATAATCAGTTTAATGTGTGTCTGCACCGTCATGTGGTCAAGCTTTAGGTGAGAGCAGATTTACACACCGAAATCAAAATGAACTAGCAGGAGCCCTCCTTTGCTACATTCCATGACAATAAACGGCCACACGATGGAGGGCTGCCAACCCCACTCTCCTTTTAATCCTTCCCAGAAAGCTCTTGCGATAGAAAGAAAATTAGTTTCCAAGGAGGTGTTTGAGTGCATCTGTTAAGTAGAGTTTTTATTAACGGGGGCATACATAAACAAAGGCCACATAAACGGAGAGTCCCCTGGCAGCAAGGGCTGAACGTATCCCTCTCGGAAGGCGGTTTTAAACTGATGTGTAAAGAAGTTTATAGGGATTCTTCAACATGCCTTTCAGTTCAAGAAGGCATCCTGCTTCGGATGCCAGCTACAGGGGATGCTCCAACCCAAAGTTTCTGCAGTGTCTGTGGGCTGCTTTTAAAAGAAAAGAGGTAAATTTGTTTGCCCGGAGACCGGAATACTAAAGAACAATGATGGAGTTGCTTTCAAACATTTGAAATGTAGTTTTCAGACAGAGGACCAGTCTTAGAAGGAAAAACAAAAAACCTCCACTAGAAGTGTCCATGTGTGACTCCATCAGGAGGCAGAAGGGCCGAGGTCAGGCCTGGATGAAATCTACATACAGGGTAATATCCTAGATATACATCTGTCACCCTTTGGCTTCCAGCATGATGGACCAGCGCTGACTTGGCAGAAGCAGCTGTGTTGAGTCTGCTGCTTGCCCTGTCAGGGAGTTTGGAGCTGGAGAGAGGAAACTTCCAGATTAAAGGGCAAAGCTGTATCTCTGAATTGGTGTAATTGGGAATTTTCCCCTCAAATTTTTAAAGAAAAGCAATGTTCTTCCTGTTGTGAGAGATTTAATTCCGAGTTTGGAAAGAAACCCACCCCAACCCAGCGGAGGAGGAGGGCTGAGTCCAGCGGGTGAAGGCCAGGATCTCAACACATGTGTTCTTATTTATCAAGGGGCGGGCCTCGGTGCGAAGGGGGAGAATACCAAGAGTGAACAGAATCAAGGAGATCAAATTATTTTTCCATTTGTCTCAGAAGCAAAAGGGGGAGGGGGATAAAGAGAGAAGGAAAATCATTTCATGATGTGGTGATCAGTGCGACCTGGGGGAAGCAGCGAGGGGAACTTCACGTTTCAGAGACGCCCGTGCTAGGGTGACTGTCCCCCAGCCTCCCTGGGTGCAGGACGTAGCTGCGGAATTTGAAGGCATCAGAGACGCCAGATAGGAATTTGCACAGCATCTCTAGTCATTCTCCTGTCCCCTCTCTGATCCCAGCTCGTCCACCTGTGTGAATCTGAGGACCAAGAGGAAGAGGGCCAAGTGTTCCACAGAAGATCTGATTACACATGCCAGGTATTTTATTTTCACAGGCTCCTATTCACAATTATCTGCACAGTGACTGTCCCATTTCATCCCAACTATTGGCCAAGTGTTCCGACTATCTTATGGATCTTGTTCGGAGAGGCACGGCCAGTGGTGGAGCTTAGGTGGATGGGGCCCAGTCATCATCATGCTTTGCTTTCCCCACAGGTTCCCTTGGCATGAGCAGAAAGACAAAAATGGCCTGGATATTAAACAGGGGGGCAAGGTGTAATATGGTGGGAGAATGTACTTGAAGGACAGGAATGAAAAGAACACATTTGGGGTTCATTTGGGAACTAGGAACTGTGGCTTCCAGTTGTTGTAAGGAGCTCCCCAGTTCTGATACAGCAGATGGGAGGGGGACCATTATCTACCGGTGAGTGGTCCAGGGGGTGCCGCTCTTGTGGGTTTGGCTGTAGGGAAAAATGGACATCAGCTGGTCAGTTGTTCCCCAGCTTCAGAGCACATCTGTGCCAGAAAACCCTCCAGCCACTCGGCTTCACTGGTATCCTCCAAATCCCACCCCTATAGGTGGACTTTTCTGCTGGCAGCTCCCTAAATAACTACAGGCAGACTTAATATTAATTATAAATGCTCAGCCAATAGCTTAGGCTTGCTTTTAGCTAGCTCTTATAACTTTAATGAACCCATTTCTATTCACCTATGTGCTGCCCCGAGGCTCGTTTACCTCATGTATTTCCTATCCTGCTCGCTCTTTATCTCATGGCGTCCCCTCTGACTCCGCCCTTCTTTTCCCAAGAATTTCCCAAGAAAGGTGCTGCCCCAAAAGAAAATCCTGCCTAGTCATTGACCAATCAGCTTTTTATTAACAATGAGAGCAACAGGTCTTCACAGTGTACAGAAGGATTATTCTACAGCACACCCCTTTATGGTGGGACAGCGCCTTGGTGCCAGCTCTCAGTCCCATGCCCCTTCACAAACTTTGACTCTGGTTCTTCTACAGAGCAGGAACACTCGTGAAGTTCCCATCAGGCCTGTATCATTCCAGATGAGGTCCATACAGGACCTCCCCTTGACCCCGTAGGATTCCCAGAGCTGAGGGGAGCCAGAAGCACAAAGCTACGCTAAGGCAGAGGCCTCCGCAGTTTTGAAACAGGAGGCCTCTTGCTGCTCTTTGAAGTTACATGTGGCCCCATTGTTTTTGTCCTGATAATAAACAGGGTGAGATGGATGGAGAGAAGGCAGATGGGAAATCAGAGAGGAGAGCGGGAGGTGGTCCTGAGGAAAGCGATCCCAGCCCTGCCTGTGAAGGAGCACAGCCAGGGTTTTCATGGCCATCACAGGCCAATCTGCTGGGAGCCTTTTCTCAACTGAGGATTCTAGCTTGGGTCAAGTTCACACAAAACTAACCAACACAAAAGGGCCTATGCGGCAAGGGATGGACATCTACAAGGACACCCTTGACCACTAGAATAACAACATCCTGAAATCTCCAGAGATCCCCTGGCTGTGGGCACCAGGCCGGCGACTGGCCAAGAAGGTGGTACCGTGGGTGAAAAGCAACAGTGGGAGCAGGGAAGGTGGGTGCCACACACTCCCTCTTAACCAAGATCCTAGAAGGAGAATCACACCAGGTGTTCACCAGCGGGGGTGGAGGTGGGGGGACCCCGGAGTTTAACCCTGCCTGTTTCCCTGAGCCAATGTCAGTGAGCGGTTTCTGCTATGTCCATCCGTCTGTTGCTTCTGAGAGCTGCCCTGTAAATGTTTCCTTTAATGACAACACTTGACAGAAACTGTGAGCAACAGCCTATGGGGCTTCACCCAGTGAGAAATCGGCCCATCTAATTTCTTAACCTGTGCCAGCTCACAGCTGTGAAGACTTTCTACATTGTTGCTATGTCCCACTAAAGGCTGCCTTTTATCCTCTAGTTTATGTTCAGACCAGGTCAGTGTGGAAAACAACAAGGCTCTCCTTTCTTAAGACCCACGGATCAAACCTACCCCAGTGGGTGAGGGTACAGTCTAAGGGAGCCTTTGCTGATGACTGCCCATCT
>CABHPP010117803.1:0-13269 GCA_902168425.1 Peromyscus attwateri | reverse complement strand
TCTCTCTCTCTCTCTCTCTCTCTCTCTCTCTCTCTCACACACACACACACACACACACACACACACACACCACCACCACCACCAACAACAACAATTAAAGAAAATAAGCAATGAATTTAAGAGTGAGTAAGGTGGTTGCAATAGGAGGGATTAAAGGGAAGGGGTAATGATGTAATTACATTATAATTTCAAAAATATTATAATAAAACCACTAAGGAGAAAAAAAACACAAGTTTCTCACACACAAAAAAAAAAGTCCTACATAATGGACAATCCAACAAGGACCTTTTCCAACAAGCAATGATGAACCCCTCCCTCCCCAAGTTCTATAGACTGTTACTACAGTGGTCCAACTCTATTATTTAAGAACTAAATAACTGATAAATACGGAGCATCTCTAATCCATCTTAACTACTACTCTAAAATCTGAGACACTTTTAGTACAAATGATACTATAAGTGAAAGATCCTATACTATGAATCTATATTTTATGCAGAGAATTATTAAAATTATTCTATTAAATTACCATAATACCAAGTAAATAAATTCTAAATTTCTAATTCCAATACATTTGGGGTGCTAAGAATTCTAAAGACGATATATTCGGCCTACATACTATAATATGGCACAAATAGCTCACCTTTCTTTAACTTTTCTGGCTCCACCCAAATAGGTAGTCTCCAGCCAAATTATGGCTCTCAGGGCAAAGGCCTAGTAGAGAGTAGAGAGTATAGATGTGGAAGGGCATTTCTAATTTCAGGAAGACCTGTGTACTACACTAGTCTCTGTATTAGTCATGCCTTTTTTTCCCTTCCATTACTATTGCAAAATATCTGAGGCTGAGTATTTTCAAAAAGAATAGTATGCAACCCACAATTTGTGGACTGAAAGTCCAACGTCGTAGGCCTCACCTGTTTGGCCAGGGAAGGGCACTCAGTTGTGCCATATTGGGACATTTCTATACAATGCATGTGTAAGACAGTAGGAGCCTATCTTCCTCCTTCCTAGAACCCTAATTAGAGGATTATGTTAATTCCTTCTGGATGGGTACATGTCAGAGCCCCCAGTGACTTAACTACTTTGTGATAAAGTATACTTCTCTAAGGTCTTTCTTAACACATGGGGGAAATTCCATACCATCAATTCTTTGCTACATGTCAGAAGTTATTATAAGCAATAAAGTAAATTACCCGTAAGGTGTGTGTACAGGGTACATATGAAACACAAATTATTTTTTTGTTTAAATTTAGATTTGGATTTCATCTCCCAAATATCTCATGATGTGTATAAAAATTTCCAAATTGTTTTTAAAACTTAATTAGTTTGAAAATACTTGTGGTGCTAAAAATTTTGGAGGAGTACTACTCAGCCTGTACTGACTTAAAACTTCACTTATCAGTGGCTTGGAAAGCGCAATGAAATCATACCCAACCCATGGAGACAGGACACAGCCTCATAGAGAATGCTGCCACAACTCACCTCAGCCATGTGAGTTCCTAACACTCTCACCACCTTACCTTGGCCTTTTTATTTTGTCCTGCACTAAAAGACTTCAAATCTTCAAATGAGAATTTAATTTTTGCCCTTGCACCCAAAATGGTACTGTTCATTTTAAAAGCCCATCACGGTTAAAAATTCCCTCTTGGCACGTCTTAGGTCTGAATCCAGTGTGTGATATGGTTCATTAGTGGCCTGTCAAGCTCCATTTCCTTGCAGGAAGTTACCAGCCCAACCCCCGTGATATCCACATAACTCAGAAAAGCACAGAGGACCATCCACTAATAATTGCTCAATGAAATGAAGGCAGTCAGAGTTGCTTGTTTTTTATTTTCCATTTTGATGATTTTGCAGCATCCCAGATGGATCTCTGACATGGTTTATAATTTGCATGGCTGATTTCCCTTCTTCTGACAGATCTATCATGATTCTGACAGAATCTAACACAATTCTGTTATAAAAAAAAATTTATTAGATAAACAGAAGAGGCCCAGTTTCCAATGCCCTTGGTAACCATGGTAAGTTCTTTATATCAGCCTCTGTTCTAAACCTCTATTCTTGCTTAATGACCTCTTAACTTAGGGCCCCTATGATAATCTTCCCTGCTCTTAACCATCCATCTTTTTCTGTATATAAATGTCTGAACACAAGGAAAGTGATTATGTTATTTATACGCTTTTATTGCTTCTCTCAAACTGAATTTTCATATTCCCAAATAACCTTTCAAATTATCTTATTTAATTGCCCAGTGAGGATGTAATCTAAGTAAGATGTTTGTCTATATTGTATTGAGAGCTTGGAAATTGAACCAGAAAGAGACTCAAAGATGATCCAAGTAGATGTGTGTGTGGAAAGAGTGAAGACAGATCTGGGATCTGCTCAGTGTGTCTTCATTGGCTGAGCCCCAGCTTCAGGGCAAGGACACCAAGGATTGATGCTCCTTTAAAAGCTGGTCACATGGCACAGAGGGAAAAAAACGTACAACCTACTTTCCAGTATGGCCACCAGTTAGTTGTGTGACTGTGCCTAGGACCTCAGTACCTTTTCCCTGTAAAAGAAATATGTCAGATAAATGATCTTCATTGGCTTTCATGGCCTGTGTCTGTTTTTTAAGAGTGTATGGGGGCCGGGTGTGCTGTGCCCAAGGATGCTAGAATAGGACATTAAAGCCCCTAAAGCTGTAGTTAAAGGCCATTGTGAGTCAAGTGATATGGGTGTTGAGATCTGTATTTGGGTCTTCTGGAAGAACAGAACATGCTCTTTGTAAAAAAAAAAAAAAAAAAAAAAACAATATGACCACTCCATGGTATGGTTAAGGGGAAAGGGGTTTTTTGTTTTGTTTTGTTTTTTGTTTTTTGGTGTTTTGGTTGGTTGGTTGGTTGGTTTTTGTTGTTGGGTTTTTGTTTTTGTTTGTTTGCTTGTTTTGTTTGTGTGTTTGTTTTGTAGATATAAGGGGAAGAACCGCCAGAGGCATCTGGAAGAGTCCAGAGCAGAGAAAGAAAGTAGACTGAACATGGCCAGCAGACTGGACATGGCCATGAGAGAAGCAGGAGCCGAGAGAGAGGGAGAGAGAGAGAGAGACAGGAAGAGTATGGGAGAGCAGAGCAAGGGGGAGGAGGGAGACAGAGAGAGGACATAGCTGAAATAGCAGGGTTATAAAGAGAATGTATAGCTTGGGGGAGGGAAGCCCATAAACTGGAAGAGTTCAGGGCAGGGGAGGAGGTGAACAGAGATAGGATGGCAGCATGGACTTTGATAACAGCAACTAGTGATACTGAGGGAGCCTGGGGGCCAACATGCACTTTGTATGCTAACAGGCACCACAGATAGCCGTTCGCCCCTCTGTCTTTTGGAATTATGGGGAAATGGAGTTTTCTTTAGATCTGAAACTCTGAAACTCTGGTCCATCTCTCAAAGACCACATCCTATGGTCCTGCATAGTGCTCTAGGAAATAGTTATCATCCGAGTTGCTAGTGCCAGCCTTGTGCTCCTCACACACTGAGAGAGAGAGAGAGAGAGAGAGAGAGAGAGAGAGAGAGAGAGAGAGAAGCCAGAGGCAAAGACACTACATGGCTACACTTATATAAAATGTCCAAAGGGGGGGGAATACATAGATTTGATGATTAATGGTTACTTGGGACTAGGTGTCAGAGTAGGGATCATTACCTGCCAGCATGCAGGAGAGAGACAAATTTTCTAACACTAGGCTATACTAGCCATTTTATAACTATGTAAATTAGCTTAAAATTTTACTAACTGATATACTTACAATGGGTAAATTTTATGGAGCATAAAATTGCATATCAATAAAATTGTAACTAGACAACATACAAAGGATCAGAGATGAGGAGGTAGAGAGATAATCTAAAAATATATTATTAAAGCTGGATGATAAGTATAAGAGTTTACCATTTCTTTTACTCTCATGTATTTGAAATTTTTTCATAGGAAAAGGTTAAATTAAAAAAAAAGTTACTGTGCTAAATCATGGTCAGACCAGTCTATTCTGTTGAACTATGTAGCTATTTAGCTAGTATGTGAAGAGCACTGGTGATGTTCCTCTATATTTGGAAATTGTAATAAAAAACAACTAGGCCTGGCCTCCAAGGAGTTTATATAATAAAAAGCAACAATGTACATGTGCAAATAAACAAGACTGTTTCCAGTTAACAGAAAATACTGCAACAGATTTAAACCCTCCTCTAAAGAGGTAAGGTCTGAGCTGAGATTTGATGAGGAGAAATCAGGCACACAGAGATTTAGAGGAGTGTCCTGACCAAGCAAATGAAGTTCTTGAAAAATGTCAGTTATTCAATGTGTTACTTGGGAAGACTTGCTTGCTCATTTTCATTTTCTTCTGTGAATTAGACATCTGGAGCACAGTGACTTTCTTTGTACCTGCCGGGAGACTGTGGCTGTGAATCTGTCCCCTGGGAAAAAGGGCAACCTTTCGGTTGCTAAGGAGAGCTTCTATAATTGACCATTCCAAACTTTTTGAAAGATGCAAGTGATACAGGGAGAGCCCAGGAGCCCAGCCAGAAGGAATAGAATGGAGATCATTTGAGATTAAACAGGAGACAGATGTCAAAAGTCACTAGTCCTAGACATTTAACACTATACCATGCCAAAGACCAAAATGCCAAAAGATAGGGCACACCATGGATGTGGAGGGAGGCAGGACTCCACAGACCAGAATCTTCGGGAGAAGTCTGGTAAGGTATTCAAAGTTCACTCGAGACCATGCAATAAGATTATATCTTGACGGCCTTCTAATCTAAATACACATCAAAATTAAACATAAAATTGGGAAAATATAAAAATATGTAAGATTATCTTTAGAATGTGATATACTTACTGTAAAGCAGAAACTCATAGAAATGGATAGTAAGGCTAAAGCTTTGGGGCCTCTGAACCCCAAAATCCAATTAAGTAGAGGGTGCTGGAGGGTAAGAGGGTAGTGTGCTCCATGCTGAGTAGAGAACAATGGGGAGGAAGGTAAGTGTAAGAACAAGCTCCCTATCCATAGGAGGGTATAAAGATCAGCTTCACTGACAGCACCTGGAAGGAGGAGGGGCTGTCCCACTATCCTCTTGGGGAGGAGGCTTAGCTCAAAATGCAAGACCTATTTCTGCTCTTATATAATTTTCAGAGATTCTAAAGCAGAAACTGATTTCAAAAACCATTAGAGACAGAAAATTAACAAAACAAACATCTCAAACTGATGGGTAATGACTCAAACATAAAGAAAATAATACTGAGTAATCAATAGTTCTATAACTTAGAAATGTAATCCAGATAAATTAATATTGTAGAAGAAAAATCAGGAAGAGTCCAAACTTAATTGATACAGGATCATTGTCTTAGTTACTTTTCTATTGCTGTGACAAAACACCATGACTGAAGCAACTTATATAAGAAAGTGTTTAATTTGGGGCTATGGTTCTAGAGTGTCAGAGTACCGGACCATTATGGCAGAAAGCAAGGCAGCAGGCAGGCAGGCAGGCATGGTGCTGGAGTAGTACCTTTTTTGTAGATGATACAATGAGCCCTCCCAAAGACTCTGCTAAGAAACGCTGGAAGTTGATATACACTTTCAACAAATTGCTAGGTTACAAAATTAATATATATGACTCAGTAGCCTTCCTTTATACTGATGAAAAACAAACTAAATATGAAATTAGGGAAACAAACACATTCATAATAGTCTTAATTTTAAAAAAGAAAGAAAAGGAAAAAAAAACTCCCCCAAATACCTTGGAATAAACTCAAAACACTGGAGAAATTGAAGACAATTCTTAAAATTTGGGAACACCATGATGCACATGGATTGATAGAATTAATATAGTGAAAATGGCCATACACCCACAATCAATCTATAATTTTGATACAATTCTAATTAAAACGACAACTCAATTCTTTACAAAATTGAGGAGAAAAAACTTAAAATTTACTTGTAAGCAGAAAATACATCAAATAACCAAAGCAGTTCAGATGAATAAAAACACCACTGGAGGCTTCATAACCTGATTTCAAGTTTAGAGCCATAATAGAGCATGATATTGGTAAAAAAAAAAAAAAACAGACACATAATCAAGAGAATCGAATTGAGGACCCATATATATGTCCGTACAACTATAGCCATTTGATTTTTGACAAAGCCAAAAAAATAGAGATTGGAGGAAAAACAGCCTCTTCAACATAGAGTTCTGGGAAAACTGGATATGTCCACGTAAAAGATGAAATAATATTTATCTCTCACCTTACACAAAAATCAACCCCAAATGGGTCAGAGACTTCGATGCTATACAGAAAACTCTGAAACAACTAGAGGATAAAGCACAGAATACAATTAAAATTTAGACACAGGTAAGGACTTTCTGAATAGGACTCCAGTCACATGGAAAATAGGGCAAACAATAGATAAGTGGGACCTCATGAAATTAAAAAGGTTCTTACTCCAAAAGGAACTCTTAATTGAGTGAAGAGGAAATCTACTATATGGAAGAAAGTCTTTGCCAACTATACATCTGACAGAGGTTCCATGTCCAGAATATATCATTTAACAAACTAACACAAAGTAAGCTACTAAAAATGACCCATGGAACTGAATGGAGGGTTCTCAAAATGGATAATAAATACCTTTTTAAAATGTCCAATGCTTATAAACCATCAGAAAACTGCAAATTAAAATTACTTTCAGATTTTATCTTAATCCATTTGGAATAGAGATTGTCAAGAAAAGAAACAATACAGCCTTGATGCAGGGAGGAGGGGCTTGGCCCTACCTCAACTTGATATGCCAGACTGTTGACTCCCCATGGGAGGCTTTACCCTCTCTGAGGAGTGGATAGGGGGATGGGTAGGGGGAAGGTGGAGGTTGAGTGGGAGGAGGGGAGGGAGGGTGAACTATGGTTGGTATATGAAATGGAAAAAAACTTTTAAATAAAAAAACATAAAAGTTTAAAAAATAAACAATAATAATATATGCTGGTAAGGACGTGGGGAAAGAAGAGCCCTTATCCACTACTGGGGAGACCAGAAGTCATGGGTGATTAACTGAAAATCCTAGCACCCTGTGTGGGATACTTCATTATGAGTGATTGGTCTTGGAGGCCTGAAATTCCTCAAAACAATACAAACTACTGACATGGTTCTTGGCCACAAGAACTTGACTATAAGACCCTAGTGCTAAAGACATCACACACTTTGGTAACAAAACCAAGAAGTCAAGATAGAGGTGGGCTGGCAACTTCTTACCTAACAAGCTAGCTTTCATGGTGCCAAAAGGTACTATGCAGGATGCTATGATAAAAAGAATTATCAATGGTCTTACCCAGTGGGAAAGGCTGAATGCTACCATATGAACCTATCAGGCAGAATATGCTATATAGTACAAGAGTGGCATGATGGTTGCAGGGGTAACCACTTACTTTCTGCTTGGATTTTGGGCTACTCTGTAGTAGGGAACATATTCCTGGTTCTAGAAACCTACTCAACAGCCCATGGCTTGGGAGGTCAATGGCCCTACTGAGAAACCTACTACTATTGCTTGGCTAAATAGTCTTCTTATTAAACCGCCTTTTAAATGCTCATAGATAAGTACTGTATCCAGCCTTTACCAGCAAAGCTCCTTTCTCAATGTGGTTAATGCAGAAACTTACAACTGCCAAAAGTTCTAAGAAAGAATGCTGGTGGAGTGCTCCATCCTACATAGGACAGTTATATCAATCCCATCCCTCCAAGGCTTAGTAAACATTGTGAAAGAACTCACTGCAGCTGTGGATATCTGTACGAGATCTGCACAAGACTCGATCCATCAAAATTTCATCATGGATGCATGGATGTGGGAGGGACCCAGGAGGCCCCACCTCCCCCCAGGCACTATTGGTAGTCAGTGGTTGTAATGGGAGGGAGTACAATGTGTCTCAGTGGTATGGCACTGATAAGTTGCCCAAGCTCCACTAACAACCTCCTACCTGTTCTTTAACAAGCAATTCTAATCAAATTCAGTGGGTTACACATGGAGAAGAGATGGAAGTCAGAAGAACTTGCTAAGAAGAAAGGTTCCAAGTGGAATGGGAACGGGATGAGAAGGGAGTAAGTGGTAAACATGACTAAAAGTGATTATATACAAGTATTAAATTGTCGAACAGAAAAAGACTTTAAAACATTTGTGAATTAAAAAAATACAGTCACTAAAATAAAACAGGAGTTAAAAGCTTTTTGGAAATATAAACATAGATAAAAATGAAACCGATGAATGAAAGAATATTCAAGAATTCCACTACAGGGCACACATGCAAAAGCAAATAACAATTTTTAAAGTATTAAGATGAAGTTAAGATTCACAGTTAATTAGTATATGCCTTATTGAAAGGTCATAAAAATAGAAAGAGATATTGGTGATACAATATTCTTACACACTATGCTGGTTAGTTTTATGTCAAGTAGATACAAGCGAGAGTCCTCTGAGTGGAGGGAACTGCAGTTGGGAAAATGCCTCCATAAGATTAGGCTGCAGGCAAGCCTGTAGAGCATTTTTTTAAAATTAGTGATTGATGTGAATGGTGCCATCACTGGGTTGGTGGTCCTGGGCTCTATAAGAAAGCAGGCTGAGCAAGCTAGGAGGAGCAAGGCAATAAAGAACACCCCTGCATGGCCTCCACATCAGCGCCTGCCTTCAGGTTCCTGCCCTGTGTAAATTGTTGCTCTGCCTGTTTGCGATGATGAACTGTGAAATGGAAGTGTGAGTGAAATAACCCTTTCCGCCCCAAGTTGCTTTTGGCCATGGTGTTCCATCATACCAAAAGAAACCCTAAGATATACACTGATGTGTTTCTAAAGTAAAAGCTCTCAGTTTGAACATGCACCAAACAAGATCAATGAAAATCCATTTATTCATGTAGAATCTGGAAATAAAATGGAAGACATCATGGATCCAGAGAAAATGTTAAAGGTTTTGGGCATGAATTTGGAAGACGTTGTTATCAAGAAGACAAGGTAAAGCTTGGCAGCTGTGCCCTTTAAGGTGCCAGTGGGAACAATACTGTGATTATGAAATTAATTCCACCTTTAAGCTATCATTAGAGATTAGGCAGGAAAGCGATAACACAAATGCTTCTATATACAAAGCCTAGGAGGATCTCTGAATGAACTATTTAATAAGAATTCATTAAATAATAGTGACACCACGAGGAGGAAATAAGCCAAGAAATTAGGAAAGCAGGTGAAGAGCACCTGAGATGAGTAAAATAAAATTGAAGAGTGTGTTCACATGTGTTTGAAGTTCATGAGAGCAAACATTCCAGCCACAAAAGGAGATAGATGGACGTTTCTCCAAACACCACCTACAACTGGTTAATCAGCACTTGGGAAAAATCCTGTCATCTGCCATCAAGGAAATGCAAACTAGACACATAAAGAGGAAGTTCTTTATGTCCTGGATGGTGACTATCATCAAAATGACAAAGCCAGGCAAGGTGGAGCTTGCTAGTAATCCCAGCACTGAGGAGGCAAAGTGTTCACCATGTCCAAATGTACTACCAAATATCTTAAATAAAAATTGACTACTATTATGATTAAAAATCAAGACTGTATTAGATACAGTGACACATACTTGTAAATTCAGCTCTCAGGAGACAGGAAAATACTGAGTTCAAGGCCATTCCGGACAATATAATGATCTCAAAACTATATACTAATTAAAATTATTACTTAAATTTTTCTAAAACAAAAATATGCTTCTCATAAGAGGTATATCTTAAATGTGAGGGTAAGAAAATTACAAAGTGAAAAGACAAAAAAGTTATTCCATGTACAGAGTTTCCAAAATAGAAATAATGTCACACTCAAATCAGACAAAGCCAATCTAAGATAGAAAACACATTTTCTTAACAGTGTATTTCTGTTGCCAAATGTGTCAACACAGATAAAAGGAAGTAGTTTATATTTCCCCTTAATGATTTATGTTTAAAATCTATAAAGCTGAAAGTAATCATGTCAGAACTGAAGAATGATCAACCCTTAAGAGGGGAGATGTCAAATATCCTCAGAAATGGAAATAACCTACAAAATTTTAAAAGTCAACAAGGACACAGAAATTTGAACATCACCATTATTAAACTTAATGAATTTAACATAAATAAAATATTTTTTCACAGAACATACTTTACTTTGTTTCCTAATTTAGGTGAACCATTTACCAAAGACGACCATTTGGGGAGCCATAAAGCAAGAGTGAAAAATTAACTTTTATATATACACATTCATAATGACTGTAGTGCTAAGATCCCTATACTTTCCACAAATTGAACAATATATATATATATATATGTATATATATGTGTATATATATATGTGTGTGTATATATATTTTTATATATATATATATTATCTAGAAGAGATTAATACATCAACCAACAGGAAGAGAACTTCTAACTGTATTAAGGATGTCAGCTCTGCTTGGTCCCCACTCTTGACACAGCCTATTTAACTGCCATCTGCCTGCCCTTCTGTTGACTCCTCTAGACCACCTGCCCATTTGGTCATCTGGACCTTATCCTGCCCTCCAGTTCACCTCACTCCTACAGCTCATCTCTGACCCTTCAGCCTAATTATGAGCAGCAGCCAACAGGCAGGACCACTTTTCCAGCCAGACTTTCAAGTTCAGTTTGGTTGCTATTTTATCAATGCAAAGTCTATTTACATTTTTCATCTGCTTTTCTGCTTCTCTGGACTTCCAAATCCTCTTGAACACAAGCATAAAATCTAAGTACACTTAAGAGCATTTTCTGTCCTTCCAGAAGACCCAAGTTCAATTCCCAGCACCTACAAGGAAGCTGACAATTTCAGTTCCAGGAGACCCAGTGCTCTCTTCTGGCTCCCATGGATACCAAGTACACACATGTTGCACAGGCAAAACACTCAAATGCATCTTTTCGGAAGTATATAAGGGGAAAAAAAGATGAAGAAGAAGTAAATAATAAATAAAAGAATAAGTAAAGAATAATAAATAAAGAATAAAGTAAAGAATAAGGAAGTAAAAAGTAGAGAAAAGTGAGAGGGTGAAAGTAAACAAAAATGGAAAGAAAGGCAGAATGGGAGAACGGAAGGATAAATACAAAACAACAATGGAGCAGGGGTTTAAAAACCAAAGGGGTGAGAAGGAAAATGGGATGGAGGTTAGATTCTGGGAAAAGAAGAGAAAAAGAGGGTCACAGGTTGGTAGAAGGTAAACAATGAAAGGAAGGAAGGAGGGAGGAGAGAGAGAGAGAGAGAGAGGAGAAGCAGATAATCTGAGGAACCAGAAAGGAGGGGAAGGAGAGTAAATTGGTAAATTGGCTGCATCACCATCTCCCAGGTATGCTTGCGGCTTATGAAGTAAAATCTGGGGTTCATTCCTGGCACTCCAAGTATACAATGTTTTTCTCCCCATCCCCTTTTGCATCCTCATTTCTCACTGTTCCAGCACAGGTCAGCTAGGTCTTCAGGACACACACTTACCTTCTCTCCTTCATAGTGTGTCCTCAATGTTGAATGCTTTTCCCTACAGCCTTCTCCTCCTGACAAGTTAGCCATTGCAGTGCAAAGTCCAAACACAGAGTCTCTAAAGAGCCTTTTGAGATGTCCTAGATGGAATTAACGTCTTCCCTCAAAGCTCCCTGTTGACATCTATGCTTTGCTCCATCCGTGCTTTGTATGCTTCCATCACCCTGAGGATTTTGAGACCAGGAGCTTGACAGTCAGTTTGAGCCTTTTTCTACAGAAGTCCTAAGAGACTGATCCATACAAGTTAGCCAATATGTGTTGGTTGCATTCAGTTGCATTTACATCTAGAGCTGACAAGACATTGACGTAGAACATAGAAACCAAGGGCCCAAAAATTATTGCCCAAACCTAAGGTAAAGCTGAGTTTTGTTTCTTGCTAGGGTAGAAAGATCATGAGCTAGACAGACTTCTTCACATCCTTAAAACTGAGGAATAGCACAGTGGACACGCTATTAGAATGGAAACTTTCAAGCCAATCGTTCGATATGGGGACTTTGATCAGGATTGGACAAGGATCAATATAGTACTTTAGGATTGATGGACACAGCACGGTAAGAATTTTGAAGAGATAGATTCAATCTTAACATAAAAATGTGCTTTAGGATTTTCTGTTGGAGAGTTGATGAATCTTAAAATGAAAAGTAATATCATTTGCTCTCTGGCAAGCATTCTCCAGAAGAATAAACATATAAAGACAGGATACTATAGCCACCTTAACGGAAATCTGGGTAGTGGGTTGCTAAGATTTCCTCCGAACATCATTAAGAATTGTTAAGTTATTCCTTCTGGTCACTGACACACTAATCATGGTAACAAATAGGTCTTTGCTGCAAAAAAAATTGAGAGAATTCTCTGGAACATACTATAACAATGTGTTATTTTATAGCACCAAAACATTCATATAAATTCCTAGATTGACAGGTAGAGTAATCAGCTGATCAGAATTTTGAGGGACTTGAGAATAATGCAGTAATATTCTGATTGGGATACAGGATTTAAAATAGTATCTCAGGCTTCTTAACAATTGATGGGTGCACAGGTAGGAACATGGCACCAAATGACCAATAGAACTCTTCCCTGGGCTATCAAAAATTGATGTTATGAAAAGAAACTCTCTTATTTCTTGGGCTTCTGTATTGAGTTCCTTTAAGCTTGAAAGCATGGCAGAGGTGCAATATCCCTCTTTCCTTGCTCTGTACCTGATTCATGAAAGAATTCAGTCTGAAGAAGAAAACACTGGGAAGAATCTAAACAGAGAAAGAGTGTGCCAGAATCAGCAGTACCTCACAACTGCTCAACGTACAGAGAATAAGGCTCAGCTGTCAATGAGGCATCTATATCACACCCCCCTATTAATTTATATTTGTCACATAAGAAATGTGCAATTTTATGTAAGGACACATAAAAACATAAAAATATAAAAAGTTTTCTTCAAACACATTATGCAAATCCTTTTTTATGCCATTGGTTTTTCTATTTGGTTGGTTTATGTTTTTTGTTTATAAGCTCGAACTATTGATTTTTCTTAGGTGTAAATTAAAATACCCAGTCATTTAAAAAAAAAGCCTCCCACCAAAAGACTACCTACTTGGGCTGGTAAGATAACCCAGTCAGTAAATTGCTTACTAAGCAAGCCTGAGGACCTGAGTTTGATACTCTAGAACCCACATGTGCCAGTAACCCCAGCACTGGGGCATCAATGACAGGAGGGTTCAGCCAGTTGA
>CABHPP010117802.1:12557-36690 GCA_902168425.1 Peromyscus attwateri | reverse complement strand
GAGTGTGTGAGTGTGTGAGTGAGTCAGTGTGTGTGTGTGAGAGTGAGTGTGTGAGTGAGTCAGTGTGTGAGTCGGTGTGAGTGAGTGTGTGAGTGAGTCAGTGTGTGTGTGTGTGTGAGAGTGAGTGTGTGAGTGAGTCAGTGTGTGTGTGTGTGTGTGAGTGAGTGAGTGAGTGTGTGAGTGAGTGAGGGAGTGAACCCTGTGTATGGGAACAGAGGCTCGCTCCTGCACAAGAGCCTCACACCCGCCTGGTCTCGGGCACACAGTTGGGTCAAGCAGAGCTCAGAGCCCCCGAGATTTAGGCCTCTGCGGGGCACAGTGAAGGGCACGGAGGTCCCGCCTCTGCTGCTGCGGACGCTCACTCGTTCCTCCGGAGCTTGCCCCTCCTACCGAGCGAGAGACACTGACTTTGTCTAGAACACCAAAAATTTCACCGCATCTTGACTGGCTTAACTGAGAGAATATTTTCCACCAAGCCTTCCTTCCCAAGCTCCTTTGTGGCAGCAAGGCTGTCAGAAATCAAGCGCTTTGTTTTGTAACAGCTCTGCTTTGCAAATTAAAAATTAGGTGGACAGGACTTTCTCCTCAGCCTTGTTTACTCTGTACTCTACCCTTGGGGGATGTTTTGAATCTGAGCAAATTAAGCTCTCTCTGAACGTGGTGTTTAAAATAATAAAGAACTCTCTGGAACATTTAAGCAGGACTGGAGTTCTTCCCCGGCCAACACCTGTGGCTGGCCAGCTGTTGCCATGGAATCTGGCTGCTGAGTTTGCTTGCTTTTCCTAGTGTTCTCTTGGCAGATGTCATTCCATGAAGTCATACGAAGTCCCAGAGAGACCCAGTGCTCATTTGTGGGGTGGGTAATTAAGCTGTTTCTGCGGCTCCTACAGACAATCTTAGCATTCCACAGAAAACTTAGTAAGACCCCTTAAAATACAGGCCAGCTGTTTGCAGGTGAGGCTCTGGGATTCAGAGACATTATTTTGGAGTTCTGTGGGAGAGATACCCTTGCAAGAAAAGTAATAAAAATTTCACATGACTTGGAATTTAGAGGGTTGGCGTGGCTTGCTGTACAGCCACTGACTGCAAATGGGGCCATTTTAGGGGTATGGCGGATTTTCTGGGGCCTTGTGTCTTAATGGCTGTCATGGAATTCCTGCTGCTCTGTGCTTGTCATTTGACTGAGACCTGTGACAAAGAGTCGACTTAGACATGGGAGTCACATGCGGCACATGAAGGGACGTGCACATCTAAATATATTATTATTTTCTCTTGAGAAGTGAGGAATTAGCTTATTTGCAAGCTCATCTTTAATGAACTTAAGTATTTATAATAGTAAAAATGCCTAATTCTGCCTCATGTTTTCTATATTAAATACAGTTCCAAGAAAAGTTCCAGAGGTCTCATTCCTTTGAAAGTTGGTGGCAAAATTAACCCAGAGGACAAATTCCTGAAAATGGCTAAGAATAGTTTTGGGAGTGAAGATAACCAGGGGCACTGACTGACGTCACAGCTAGCCACAAAAGGTATTCAGTGACAGTGAGTTTTTTATTATTTATTTATTTATTTATTTATTTATTTATTTATTTATTTATTTATTTGTGGGTATGTGTGTGTTGTTGGTTTTGTTTTGTCTCTTAGACAGCATCCCACCATTTGACCAGGCTGGCCTAGAAGTCACAGGCTGAAGATTCTGCCTCTTGAGTGCTGAGATTCAAGATATGCACCAACACACCAGGCCGACAGCAGTGTCCTAAGAAGGCCTGACACAGACAGACACTTACCTCAAGTGTTCAAAACCATGGACGTTAGGGTAGAGTGGAGCTTATTTTATTCACAGTCGGAGAAAAATGGCCAAACACTGAGAACAGACACAAGCTACTTAACACTACAACCAGTTCCAGGTCCTAGCACAGGAAAGACTAGGATACTAGAAAGACAAGCGAGACGCAAAAGACGCTGTGCTCTTGACCAGGGCACATATGTGTGTCTGTAGGGGCAAGGAGGCCCTTTACTGTTTCCCCTCATGGGCTCCGTAGAACCATGAAGATCTGGAGCCAGCAGGAAGGTGTCATGGCTCACTGGAAGTCCTGCTGTGGAGGCATACCACCTCAAACCTGCCATTACCCATGGAGTTCTGCATATCCCTCTCATTTTTCTGTGACCCTCCAAGCTTCGCCTGTGCCGCATCCTCAGGTTTTGAGTGGACAGCTGCCTCCTTCACCTTGTTGGTGCTTTTCTCTCTGCCTTTGGCTGAGTAACACTTGCATATCTTTTCTGGGTTTTTGTTTCTTTGTTTTGTCTTTTTTTTTTCCCTTTTTATTAAGAGATTTTTCTATTCGTTTTACATATCAACCATGGAATCCCCTGTCCTCTCTCCTCCCATCCCCCAGCCTTCCCCCCACCAAATCACCCCCTATACTCACCTCCTCCAAGGCAAGGTCTCCCCTGGGGAGTCAGCCCAGCCTGGTACATTCAGCTGAGGCATGTCCAGTCCTCTCCTCCCTGAACCAAGGCTGAGCAAAGTGTCTCAGTATAGGCACTAGGCTCCAAAAAGCCGGCTCATGCACTGATTACAGGTCCCGGTCTCACTGCCTGGGGCCCCCTAAACAGTTCAAGCTAAACAACTGTCTCTCTTATCCAGAGGGCCCAGTTCCATGGGGGCTCCTCAGCTATTGGATCACAGTTCATGTGTTTCCACTAGTTTGGCTAGTTGCCTCTGTACATTTTCCAGTCATGGTCTCAATATCTCTTGCTCATATAATCCCTCCTCTCTCTCGATTGGGCTCTGGGAGCTCCACCTGGGGCTTGGCCGTGGATCTCTGCATCTGCTTCCATCAGTCACTGGATGAGGGTTCTATCATGACAGTTAGGGTGTTCGGTCATCTGATCACCAGAGTAGGTCAGCTCAGGCACCCTCTCGACCATTGCCAGTAGTCTATGGTGGAGTCATCTTTGTGGATTTCTGGGGACCTCTCTAGCACTCTGATTCTTCCTATTCCCATGGTGTCTTCATCTATTGTGGTATCTCTTTCCTTGTTCCCCCACTCTGTTCCTGATCCAGCTAGGACCTCCCGCTCCCCTAAGCTCTCTTTCTCCCGATCCTTGCCCTCCATTACCCCCCCCACACACACACACCCAGTTTGCTCATGTAGATCTTATCCATTTTTCCATCACTAGGAGATCCTTGTGTCTTTCCTAGTGTCCTCTTTACTAGCTAGCCTCCCTGGAGTTGTGAGTAGCAGTCATCCTTTGTTTTACATCTAGTATCCTCCTATGAGTGAGTACAGACCATGTTTGTCTTTCTGAGTCTGGGTTACCTCACTCAGGATGATTTTTTCTAGTTCCATCCATTTGCCTGCAAACCTCATGCTGTCATTGTTTTTCTCTGCTGAGTAGTACTCCATTCTGTATATGTACCACATTTTCTTTATCCATTCTTTAGTTAAAGGGCATCTAGGTTGTTTCCAGGTTCTGACTATTTCAAATAATGCTGCTATGAACATAGTTTAGCATGTGTCCTTGTGGTATGATTGAGCACTCCTTGGGTATATGCCCAAGAGTTGTATAGCTGGGTCTTGAGGAAGATTGATTCCCAATTCTCTGAGAAAGTGCCATACTGATTTCCAAAGTGGCTGTACAAGTTTGCATTCCCACCAACAGTGGAGGAGTGTTCCCCTTGCTCCACATCTTCTCCAACATAAGCTGTCTTCAGTTTTTTTTTTTTATCTTAGCCATTCTGACAGGTGTAAGATGGTATCTCAGAGTCATTTTGATTTGCATTTCCCTGATGACTAAGGATGTTGAGCAATTCCTTAAATGTCTTTCAGCCATTTGAGATTCTTCCTTTGAGAATTCTCTGTTTAGCTCTATAGCCCATTTTTTAATTGGACTGTTAGGTATTTTGATGTCTATTTTCTTGAGTTCTTTATATATTCTGGATATCAGCCCTCTGACAGATGTGGGTTGGTGAAGATCTTTTCCCATTCTGTAGACTGTCGTTTTGTCTTATTTTGACCATGTCCTTTGCCCTGCAAAAGCTTCTCAGTTTCAAGAGGTCCCATTTATTAATTGTTGCTCTCAGTGACTGTGCTACTGGTGTTATATTTAGGAAGTGATCTCTGGTGCCAATGAGTTCAAGACTACTTCCTACTTTGTCTTCTATCAGGTTCAGAGTAACTGGATTTATGTTGAGATCTTTGATCCACTTGTACTTAAGTTTTGTGCACAGTGACAGATATGGATCTATTTGCAATCTTCTACATGTTGACATCCAGTTATGCCAGCACCATTTGTTGAAGATGCTTTCTTTTTTCCATTGTACAGTTCTGGATTCTTTGTCAAAAATTAGGTGTTTGTACACATGCAGATTAATGTCAGGGTCTTCAGTTCGGTTTCATTGGTCTACATGTTGGATTTTAGGCCAGCACCAAGCTATTTTTATTACTGTAGCTCTATAGTAGAGCTTGAAGTCAGGGATCGTGATGCCTCCAGAGGTTGTTTTATTGTACAGGATTCTTTTGGCTATCCTGGGTTTTTTGTTTTTCCATATGAAGTTGAGTATTGTTCTTTCCAGGTCTGTGAAGAATTGTGTTAGGATTTTGATGGGGATTGCATTGAATCTGTAGATTGCTTTTGGTAAGATTGCCATTTTTACTATGTTAATCCTACCTATCCATGAGCATGGGAGATCTTTCCATTTTCTGATATCTTCTTCAATTTCTTTCTTCAGGGACTTAAAGTTAGAGTTACCCCAAGGTATTTTATATTATTTGTGGCTATTGTAAAGGGTGATATTTCTCTGATTTCTTTCTCAGCCTGTTTGTCATTTGTATATAGAGGGCTACTGATTTTTTTTTTTGAGTTAATCTTGTATCCTGCCACATTACTGAAGATGTTTATCAGCTGTAAGAGTTCCTTGGTCGAATTTCTGGGGTCACTTATGTATACTATCATGTCATCTGCAAATAGTGAAAGTTTGACTTCTCCCTTTCCAATTTGTATCCCTTTGATCTCCTTTTGTTGTCTTATTGCTCTAGCTAGAACTTCAAGTACTATATTGAATAAATATGGGGAGAGCAGACAGCCTTGTCTTGTTCCTGATTTTAGTGGAAACCCTTTGGGTTTCTCTCCATTTACTTTGATGTTGGCTGTTGGCTTGCTGTAAATTGCCTTTATTATGTTTAGGTATGTTCCCTGTATTCCTGATCTCTCCAAGACCTTTATCATGAAGGGGTGTTGGATTTTGTCAAAGGCCTTTTCAGCATCTAATGAAATGATCATGTGGTTTTTTTCTTTCAGTTTGTTTATATGGTGTATTACATTGACAGACTTTCGTATGTTGAACCAACCTTGCATCTCTGGGATGAAGCCTACTTGATCATGGTGGATAATTGTTTTGATGTGTTCTTGGAGTCTGTTTGCCAATATTTTTTTGAGTATTTTTGCATAAATGTTCATGAGGGAGATTGGTCTGTAATTCTCTTTCTTTGTTGCATCTTTGTTTGACATGGCAATCAGAGTAACTGTAGCCCCATAGAAGGAGTTTGGTAACATTCCTTCTGTTTCTATTGTGTGGAACAATTTAAAGAGTATTGGTATTAACTCATCTTTGCAGATCTGGTAGAATTCTGGGTTGAAACCATCTGGTCCTGGGCTTTTATTGGTTGGGAGACTTTTAATGACTGTTTCTATTTCCTTAGGGGTTATTGGTCTATTTAAATAGTTCTTCTAGTCTTGATTTAACTTAGGTATGTGGTACCTATCCAGAAAAATTGTCCATTTCTTTTAGATTTTCCAATTTTGTGGAGTGCAGGTCTTTGAAGTATGACCTGATGTTTCTCTGCATTTCCTCATTGTCAGTTGTTATGTCTCCCTTTTCATTTCTGATTTTGCTAATTCTCATGCTCTCTCTGCCTTTTGGTTAGTCTGGAGGCTTGTCTATCTTGTTGATTTTTCTCAAAGAGCCAACTCCTTGTTTCATTGATTCTTTGTATTGTTCTCTTTGTTTCTATTTTATTGATTTCAGCTCTCAATTTGGTTATTTCCTGGCATCTATTCCTCCTGGGTGACTTTGCTTCTTCTTTTTCTAGAGCTTTCAGGTGTGCTGTTAAGTCACTAGTGTGAGATTTCTCCAACTTCTTTATGTGAGCATTTAGTGCTATGAATTTTCCTCTTAGCACTGCTTTCATAGTGTTCCATAAGTTTGGGTATGTAGTATATTCGTTTTCATTGATCTCTAGGAAGTCTTTAATTTCTTTCTTTATTTCTTCCTTGACCCATTGGTGATTCAGCTGAGCATTATTCAGTTTCCATAGGATTGTAGACTTTCTGTAATTTTTGTTGTTGTTGAAATTTAACTTTAAACCATGGTGGTCTGATAGAATACAGGAGGTTATTCCATTTTTTTTTTTGTATCTGTTGAGGTTTGCTTTGTGACCGAGTATGTGGTTGATTTTAGAGAAGGTTCCATAGGATCCTGAGAAGAAGGTATACTCTTTTTTGTTAGGGTGGAATGTTCTGTAGATATCGATTAAGTCCATTTGAGTCATAACATCAGTTAAGCCCCTTATTTCTCTGTTAAGTTTCAATTTGGCAGATCTGTCCAATGGTGAGAGTGAGGTGTTGAAGTCTCCCACTATTAATGTGTGGGGTTTTATGTGTGATTTAAGCTTTAGTAATGTTTCTTTTACATATGTGGGTGCCCTTTTGTTTGGGTCATAATTGTTCAGAATTGAAACTTCATCTTGGTGGATCTTTTCTGTGATGAGTATGTAATGTCCTTCTTGATATCTTTTGATTGATTTTAGTTTGAAGTCTATTTTGTTGGATATTAGGATAGGTACACCAGCTTGCTTCTTAAGACCATTTGATTGGTAAGACTTTTCCCAGCCTTTTATTCTGAGGTAGTGTCTATCTTTGAAACTGAGGTGTGTTTCTTGTATGCAGCAGAAAGATGGGTCCTGTTTTCATATCCATTCTGTTAGCCTGTGTCTCTTTATAGGTGAATTAAGTCCATTGATATTAATGGATTTTAATGACTAGTGATTGTTAGTTTCTGTTATCTTTTGGTGGTAGTGTGTGTGTATTTCTCTTCTTTGGGATTTACTGCTGTAGGGCTATCTATTGTCTGTGTTTTTGTGGGTGTATCTGACTTCCTTAGGTTGGAATTTTCCTTCTAGTGCTTTCTGTAGGGCTGAATTTGTGGATAGGTATTGTTTAAATCTGGTTTTGTCTTGGAATGTCTTGTTCACTCTATCAATGGTAATTGAAAGTTTTTCTGGGTATATTAGTCTAGGCGGGCATCCATGGTCTCTTAGTGTCTGCATTACATCTGTCCAGGTCCTTCTGGCTTTCAAAGTCTCTATTGAGAAATCAGGTGTTATTCTGATGGGTTTGCCTTTATAAGTCACTTGGCCTTTTTTCTTTACTGCTCTTAATATTCTTTCTTTTTTCTGTAGGTTTAGTTGTTTAATTATTATGTGGCAAGGGGACTTTTTTTAGGGGTCTAGTCTGTTTGGTGTTCTATAGGCTTCTTGTATCTTCATAGGTATTTCCTTCTTTAAGTTGGGAGAGTTTTCTTCTATGATCTTGTTGAATATATTTTCTGTGCCTTTGAGTTGGTATTCTTCTCCTTCTTCTATCCCTATTATTCTTAGATTTGGCCTTTTCATGTTGTTCCAGATTTTCTGGACGTTTTGTGTTATGACTTTTTTGGCTTTGGTATTTTCTTTGACTGATGAATCTATTTCCTCTATTGTATCCTCTACACCAGAGATTCTCTCTTCCATCTCTTATATTATGTTGGTTATGCTTGCATCTGTGTTTCCTGTTAGTTTACTCAGATTTTCTATTTCCAGCATTCCCTTTGTTTGTGTCTTCTTCATTGTTTATGTTTCCCTTTTCAGGTCTTGAACTGTTTCCCTCACATGTTTAATTGCTTTTTCATGGTTTTCTTGGCTTTCTTTAAGGGATTTATTGATTTCTTCCAATTTTTATTTGTCTTTTTCTCTATTTCTTTATTGATCTCTTCCAATTTTTTGTTTGTCTTTTCCTCAATTTCATTTTTCATTTTTTCTTGAAAGGCCTCTAGCATCTTCATGATGCTATTTTTAAGGTTGCTTTCTTCTGTTTCTTCTACATTGTGATGTTCAGGTCTTGCTGTTGGAGGAGGGCTAGGTTCTGGTGATGCTGTATTGCTCTTTATGTTGTTGTATGTACTTCTGTCTTGATGTCTGCCCATTTCCTCCTCTAGTAGGTATTGTGGTGGTATTGTGTTCCCCAAAATATTGTGCACCCTAATAAACTTATCTGGGGTCAGAGACAGAACAGCCACAATATTAAACATAGAAGTTAGGCAGTGGTAGCACACGCCTTTAATCCTAGCATTCCAGAGGCAGAAATCCATCTGTTCAAGGATACAGCCAAGCATGGTGACTCACGCCTTTAATTCCAGAAAGCGAGCCTTTAATCCCAGGGAGTGATGGTAGAAAGCAGAAAGGTATATAAGGCGTGAGGACCAGAAACTAGCAGCATTTGGCTGGTTAAGCATTTGGCTGGTTAAGCTTTTAGGTTTTGAGCAGCACAGTTCACCTGAGAGCCATTCGGATATGAGGACACAGAGGCTTCCAGTCTGAGGAAACAAGACCAGCTGAGAAGTTGGCCAGGTGAGGTAGCTGTGGCTTGTTCTGGTTCTCTGATCTTCCAGTTCATCCCAATACCTGGCTCAGGTTTGATTTTATTAATAAGACCAGCTAAGATTCATGCTACATAGGTATAAGAGGTGCCTGTGTCTGAGTGAGTTGCTGTTGGTCCTCTTTGTGCTTGTGTTTGTGTCTCAGGGGGGCCCTCTGGATCCAATCTTAGTTTTTGGTCTAATTGGAGGAGGCATATTCTGTGTCTCAGGGAGCTGCTCTTGGGTCAACCCAAGCTTGTTGATTCTGTGACTCATGGAGCCACTCTTGGTCTTATCAGGGCTCATGGTCCAGTCAGAGCTGACAGATTCTGTGTTTCAGGAAGACTCTCTTTGTCCAATGAGAGCTGGTGGTTTGGTTTCTGTGCCTCAGGAAGTGGCTGGGGTCTCAGGCATATGGGTATGGGGGCAGGGCATGTAGATTGCAGGGTCTCTTGGTCCAATGAGAGCTCTCTTGGTCCAGTGAGAATTGGCAGTTTGATTTCCCTGCCTCAGGAAGTGGCTGGGTTCTCAGGTGGATGGGTATGGGGGCAGGGCATGTAGATTGCAGGGTCCAGTGGGGGGTCTTGGTGAGGGGGGCCTTCCCCAGGTGCCCTGCCTGCTGGCTGGCAACTGGGACAGAGTTGGGTGGGGGTTCCCGGGGATGGGCTGTGTCCCAGGGATTGGTCCCAGGGGCAGGACTCTCCGGGTATGAGCAGAGTCACTCACCTCTTGGTCTAATGAGAGCTGGCAGTTTGGTTTCTGTGCCTCAGGAAGTGGCTGGGGTCTTAGGCGGATGGGTATGGGGGCAGGGCATGCAGATTGCAGGGTCTGATGGGGGGTCTTGGTGAGGGGGTCTTCCCACAGGTGCTCTACCTGCTGGCTGGCAACTGGGACAGAGTTGGGTGGGGGTTCTTGTTTTATCTTTAAACAGGATTTCAATTAGCAGCCTAGGCTGCCCTAGAACCCACCAGATAGCCAGGGATGACTTGAACATTCTCGTCTTCCTGCTTCTACCTCCTACGTGCTGGGATTACAATTGTGCACCACCATGTACTATTTATGCTCTGCTGGGGATAAACCATGCATGGTAGGCAAACACTCCACTCTTGGAGCTCCACCCCAACACTTCTCCCCCTTGTTTTGGGCCCAGAGCCTGAGTTTCCTTTAGTTATTAGCCTGAGCAAGGGGAGGTGCACCTCCATGAGGCTGTAGAATTCAGAACCAACCATTTCATAATGACTGACTTTCAAAAGTTGTGCTGAAGAGATGGTAAAATGCTCTCATGGGAGAAAAATGAAATAGGACAAAGGGCATGGAGTACTAGATAAGAATCCCTTTCTTCACTATCCCAGACATGTCTGTCAACAGTGTCTGTGTCTTTTTCTAGAGGTAACACAGGGGCAGCTATGACTCCTCCCTTCCCACGTGCATTCCTTGTGCAGCCAGGATCACAGGTGATTTACTGTCCAACATCTTGCTCTTTGCAAAATATTTTTGTTTGTTTGTTTGTTTACTAGTTTGCTTCCCTAAGCTGTCACATAGGGGACATTGCATGCAAGGCAATCTCAGAGTTGTCCAGTACACACCCTTGTGCAGCTACATACAGCAGTCCAAATGTTTATGTTGCCAAAATGGGGGCTCCTTAAAGACAAAGGCGGTTTACCTCTTGCTCTTTTGGCCTTGCTACTTGCTAGTTCTTTATATGTAGGGTTTACTGAGTGGTTTATGTACAGGTAGTTTAACACTTTATATTCTCTGGGCTACTAACGTCTATGGTCACATCACATCTACAATAAAGCTGTGAACTGTCCTGGAGGGGAATGTCTTTCCAGGCCACACGGAGTGCATATTAAAACTAGCCATAGCCTTAGTGATGGACTTGGTAGGTTGGAAAGGCTGTGGAATAACTCAGACATTTCATCTGTGCTCCATCTTCCAGATGACAACATTGAGGCTTGGAGAGGTAGCACACCCTACTAAGTCACCCATGCAGCTGAGTTCCCAACTTGTCTCATCCTGGGGCCCAGGTTCATTTCTTTAAGATGCTCTGGGCTATGTCCTGCACTGTGGGCTCTCTTTTATCAACAAAATGACCAGGGCAGGTTCAGGCTCATACCTCCACCCTGACAAGTCAGGGAAAGAGAGAACACTTTCATCCCAGCTTTCCCAGCAAGAGTTTTGAAAGTCACACTGATGCATCTGTTAGATGACATGCTCACCCTGGGCCAACAAGCATGGCCAGGGCCAGACCACGACAACAGGTGTCTGTTGAGCCTCCATCACAGCCGACACCACAGGGGCTGTGGAGATGGTAGATGCCATGTGAGACTGGAGATTGTTGGCAGTGGAGGAGAGAGGGGATAACAGGCTGGTGGTGGCGGGAGGGGGGAGAGCATGCCAGGTAGGCAGCATTTGGCCAACTCACAAAGCTTTCTGATGATTTTTCTTTCTCTTTTTGTATAAGACACAGCCTGATGAGATCTTCTTCACTCTGTGAACTTCTGAGGCTACCCAACAGTGGCACACATGTTCTCACAAACCAGTTTCATCTGCTCACCTGAAATACCTTTGTGTTGTTTCCTGTTTCTTCTCTTCTTCAGGCTTTTCTGTGCCCACTGGGGCTGACACAGTCACAGCACGCTGGCTGGGAAATTGGCACCCCCCAGCGTCCTTACTTATTTGTTTATTTTGCTACCACTGCCTTTTCTCATCACGCTGGGGCTCAGCCCTTTGACTTTTCTGCCTCAGAGAGAATATGCATTTGTTTGGAACTGACAGAAAGGTCTCAAAATATGTTTCTTGTGCCTTCTGTCAAAGTATGTTTAGCAACCCAGGTTGTGCTGGAGGCCAGACACTTCACTGAGGATAGTTGACTCTCCAATGCTCAAGACCAGTGACAAAGGTCACCTGCTGGTTCCCAATTCCTAAGATGAGTTCTTAATAGGGATGTGCTCCCACATACATACGTATGTCCATCTGTACACACATTCATATATGTATGTACACAAATACATATTCACACATATTGTGTTAGTGAGTTTTGACCACTGTGGCATATAATACGTGAGAGAGTTAACTTACAAGGGTGAAAGGTTACTTTGGTTCATGGTTTCATATTGCTTCCACCCATGGTCACTTGGTCCCATTACTTGGGGCCTGGAACAAGACAGACATCAGGACAGGAAGCAAGTGATGTAACGGACAGGCAAGGCTTCCACAATCCCTTCTAGATCATGATCCCAACGACTCAGCTTCCTCTGGGCATCTGAAGGACCTTTGTCAGGTAAGTGGAGAAAGCATCCCTTTGTTGGTCCTGCTTCCTCAGGGAGAGCATCCCCTGGCCTCCTCCCTGTCCAGTGGGCACCACTACTAGGGCCCCTTGTCACAGGTTTAGATGTGCACATGGCCTTTGTGGTGCCCTTCACTCTGTCACCCCAAATTCGCTCCGTTCTCTTCTGTGGCTGAAGATTGGACAAAAATATTCAGTGTTTCAAGAGCCCCAGTTTTCCATGCTTGAAGATTGTTTTGGAGTGTGTGTGTGTGTGTGTGGGGGGGGGGGGGTGTTGTTGTTTTAACCTCTCAGCAGCATGAGCATTTCCACACACGCCCCAGTTTCCATCTGCTAATGACCTATCAGAAAAAAAAAAAAAATCCTAAGTGGAAATCTGATGTCTGATTACTCAGGCAGGACTGTGGCAAAGAGTTCCACCTTTTTTTCCTTTGTCTTCCTGGTGGCGGCAGTGCTGGGCATTAAACCCAGGGCCATCTTATTTATTAACCCCCCCTTACCTCTTATTTAGTATTTCCTCAACCCCGTTTGCTTTTGTCTTTCAGATTTTTCAGGCCTGTCCCTAAAGCCTCCCTGCCTCTCTCTGCGCACAGGCTTTTCCACTGTGCCTTAAAGAGAGTTTCAGAGTTCAAACAAGAAAAAAATCACCGCGCCCACATGTCCAAATGCTTATCGCTGCTGCCAGCCGCACTTCTGTGTAACAATTCAGGCCAGTCCTCCGTTCCGACCTCGAACCATTTATAAAGGCAGGTCTCTCCCTGGCGACGCAGGAGAGAATGGGCTGCCAGCGTGGGTGGTCTGGAGCTTGGGAGCCCAAACTCGGGGAAGGATGACATCATGGATTCACAGGCAGGCTGATGAAGCCGAGTCAGGGCCCTCCATGTGGCTGGAGCTGCCTGTACCGTCTCTGCCAGAGCCTTCGACATGGGCACAGTGGAGGTATCCTTGGAAATGATACTTTAAAACTTGATATTCAAAAAACGTTTCCGGTTTACAAGCATTCGTGGGATAGTTCTGAAATTCTACACATTCGAAGGGGCGGTGGCGTCGCACCCAGATGATCCCATAAACGGCCAGCCAGACTCCTCTGCATGCCTGAATAGCCCAGTCTGGTTTGTCGTTTCCTTTCTTTATCCCCCAACAGCAGATTGTTTCTTTCCAAAACATCCTTTAGGCATTCTGGGCTGGCACCGAGGAATCAGGTACCACTTCCAGTGGACCTGCAGTAATTCCTGTCTAGATTGAGGTTTACACAAGTTATGAAAAGAGATGTACTGAAATCAACAGATTTCAAGGTGATGGCCGAATGCCTGGTTTTCATAGGAGAAAGTTCCAGAATTCTTGATCTGAGACCTGCTGTGCCTTTTGCTTATGGTAAAGAGAGCCTAAGGTTGGCTGCACATGGCTTGGTCTCTGTTCCTGTCAGTAGACACTGTACCATGTGTGTGGATTCCTTTCCTTCCCCCTCAGGGTCTGAGATAGCTAGCACATGCACTGGGTTTTCCTTCCCCAGCAGTGTGTGTCACTTTAAGAACAATGTACTAGTTACATTTAGATATTGGTTCTGATGATATCTAGGACTCCCCCATATGCCTGAATAATTATAGTTTTTTTTTTATAATTATTTTCTTAAGTTACCTTTATTTATTTATTTGCGTGTGTGTGTGTGTGTGTGTGTGTGTGTGTGTGTGTGTGTGTCTGTGTGTCTGTATTGGTGTTTGTGTAACATGGTGCATCTGTGGGGAGGTCCAAGGACGACATGATTCTCTCCTTCCACACTATGGGCCCCCAGGATTGAGCTCTGGTCAACAGGATTGTCAACCCACAAAGCCATCTCACCAGTGCTAACGACAGCGTCATCATTTAAGACTACCATAGCATCTGGATATGCAGTAGATCCTGTCTCTGAAAAGCCTGATGACACTTCACATTATGTTACCTGCCTGTTTATGTTTCCTCACCTGAAGAAACAGGGCCCCAGGAGCTGGCACCTCAGTCATCTTCACCAAGTGATGCCCATGAGGTGCTCAGAGAGGCGTGGTGGTGTGCACCCAGCTAGTGCTGGATGGCTAACATCTCTCAGTTACTACTTCAGTCAGCTTTTACTTTTTTGTGACTCGTGTTTTCTGGTGTCTTTCCCAAGCTATTCCTCTAGAATGTGCCTCTTTCTCACCCAAAGCAACCTATTCTGATCAATAAAGAGGTCTGAGTACAAAAATCTAAAATTCAACCTGACTTTCATCTTCAACTAAAACTGTACACTGTCCCCAAATCCAGGTTGGGACAGGGTTAGGGGTTTATTGTAGTTTAAAATGAGTAAGAAGAGGGTCACCAGAAAAGAGAAGTCTTGAGTTTTCTCTTGATGTCACCCGGGAAGAAGTGAAGGGCTGGTGCTATTTCCAGGCCACCCGAGGAAGGCCACACAAGGACACCCTACGGACAGCTGAGCCGCAGATGCTCCTGAACCACCTCCTCTGTAGTCACAAAACTCTGCCACCCCATCAGTGGCATCTGCTTCACCCGGCAGGTGGCCAGGAACAGTTGGTCAGTCACTGGGTTTTGCTTTTTCTAAACTTTGACTCCTGGAATAGTTCCTTCCAACAGCCTTTGAAATGTTTTTTTCATGGGAGCTGAAGTGAGAGTCAGACAAGGGTAGAGCAGGCCTGAGTCTAGAAGAGGCTCGGCACCACAAACCCATGAACCCACAGCCTGGCTCTCAACCCCAACCACCTGCCCACTGGGCCTCCCCTCAGCCTCAGCTCTGTCAGGTGAGGAAGAATGAAGAGCACCTGGCTCCAGCGGCGGTTCTGGGACATTAAATGAGATAATACAGGAGTAGATGGAAGTTGGTGTTTAGCCAGGAGAGCAAGAGTGTCAGCCTGGAGGATACTGTTGTTCTTTTTTCCTCTAAGAAAATGTAAATCCATTTTTTTTTGTCTTAATGACTTGGATTTGGTTTGAACAAGTTATAAGATAGTAACTAGTAAGAATGGTGAGTACAAATGCTTCTTGACTTAAGATGGAGTACATCCTGCTAAACTCAGCATAGGTTGTGACCTTCCCAAACCAAATATGCACCTTGCTGACCAGTCTAGCTTAGCCCCACTCACCTGGAACTCGCTCAGTCACTTTCTGGCCTGGACAGAAGCACCTGGCACAAGGTCTATTTTATAATTGAGTATATCTCATGTAATTACTGAATTATTGAATATTTGTTTTCAGAGTGCTGGAAAGACCAGAGCTGGGGGGTGTGAGTTCCTTCCTTCCATGGCTGCCTGGGGCCCTGTGCTTTATGCTGCTGCCCAGCATCTGTAGACAGCTCACAAGCAGAAAAATTGAAGTTAATATTAGCATTCAATCTCTGATGAGTGTGTTTCACTTTTACACCAGTGTAAAGTTCAGATGTTAAGTCAGATCACCAAAAGTTGGAGGCTGGGGTGGGAGCCTTGGGGCTAGGACACAGGGAGGACAAGAGAGCCAGGAGGAGAAATGGGGTCAGGGTGCATAGTGGGACCTGAGAACTCATGCCTGAGCGGGGAGGTGGTGACAGTTGAAGGCCTAGAGGAGGCGCTGGGAGAAAGGTGTGGGGGAATTCACACCAGCACCCTGTCCATGTCTGTGTGGCCCTTGTTCTAGGCACGAGTACCAAAGGATAATTTCATTTTACATCAATAGGATAGCTCATTGGCTGTAAGGATACTCTAAGGGGCAAAAATGCCCAGCAGTGGCTACTGCTGTGCTCTACTACCCTAGCTGGGCATTGGGTTTTGTGTGAACTTTGAGGGACAACGAGTACTAATGGAGAAATGGAAGAGCAGAGAGAAGGCTTCACAGATCGAAGCCAGCACCGGTGAAGTCAGCACCAGTGAAGCCAGCACTGGCTGAACCACACTGCTAACACGCTGAGTGTCTGTATCCTGGGTTTGCCTGTGTGTACCTGTGATGGTCAGTGCTAACTGTCAAGTTGAGGGACCTAGAATCACCTGAGAGATGGGGCTAAGCATGCCTGTTGGGGCACCTTGATTAGATTCACAGTGTGGAAAGGGAGCATTCCCTGGTGTGGGAATCCTGGACCAGATAAGAAAATAGGCTGAGCACAGTGCATTCTTTCCCCTCTGTTTTTTGATATGGAAGCAATGTGACCAACTGCCTCAAGTTCCTGCTGCTTTGACTTCCTGTGGTCTACACTCTTCATCTGTGAGTCAGAAGAAAGCCACAGGAAGAGAACCTATACTATCCTAACCTCCAAGTGGCCACATGAGGAGCTGAAGCCTTTAAAGGCCCTTGGGGATGGGGAAGAGGACTCACATAGGGGATGAATTCTCTTAGGAAAGGAGACCCCACAGATCTGCCTTGATCTTACTTTTTTGTCTTAGTTAAGATTTTTATTGCTGTGAAGAGATGCTATGACCACAGCAACTCTTACAGAAAAAACATTTAATTGGGGTGCTTGCTTACAGTTTCAGAGGTTCAGTCCATTATCATCATGATGGGGAGCATGGTGACTTGTAGGCAGATGTGGTGCTGGAGCTGAGAGTGCTACATCTTGCAGGCAACAGGAAGTCAACTGGCTGTCACACTGAGGGAAGCTTGAGAAAAAGACCTCAAAGCGCCCCCCCCCCCCCAGTGACACACTTCCTCCAACAAGGCCACACCTCCGAATAGTGCCACTCCTTTTGGGGACCATTTTCTTTCAAACCACTACACCTTTTTCACCATGAGGAAACCCAGCGTCCTCACCAGACACCAAGTCAGCCAGCAAGCTGAGTGACATGGATTTCCCAGTCCCCAGTGGGGAATGGATGTCTACCACTTACCTGCTGTCTGGGTCATGGCGTTCTGGACAGCAGCTTGCACAGGCTGAGACATGAATCATGTCTTCCTAAGGCAGTCTGCCCACTGACTTCTTCAATCCCTTGTTCCTCTGAGATGAGGAACCCCACTCTCAATATGCTTTCCTCACCAAGGGCAAGCAAGTGCTCACTCCACAAACTACCCAAGCTGGCCGGTGGAGCTGAAGAAGGTGCAGAAAGAGGATTTTTAAGAAAGTGGGTTCAGGATGTTGCATGGGAAGTGAAACACGCATGTTGCGTTCAGTTATTTCCTGTGCTGCAGCACTGAGCACTTGGCATTGGGAGAGATGGTTGAGGGTGGAGGAAGTAGGAAGAGAACTGCCCTGTGGATCTGAACCCAAGCCTTAGGAAAAGTCATCTAGTCCCTCCCAAGGCTGCATGGAGCTCCAGGGGTGCAGCATCCGTAAGTCACTGATTCTGGGGTGGAGTCTTTCAGTGATGCAGTTGTCCCTGAATTTTCCCTGCTCCTATAGGTGACCCCAAAAGCTCATTGTTTTGATTAGTAGGATCATTACTTGGTCTGTCTTTAGTTTTCTTTTAGGGTAACTAGATGTCTGCTCCTGTCTCCCTGGAAAAGTCTCAGACAGCATCCTGATGTACACTCTCAGCCGTGGGTGGTCATTTAGGCTCATTTTAGTTTTGGGCTATTCTGAGGAATATTAAATAGCTATTCTGGCTGTTTAATCAACTATCTGGACAAGTCTTTGTATAGACATTTTTTTCATGGTCCTGAGATAAATATTTGGGAGTGGGATCATACAGTGAACGTGTGTTGAACACATAATTCTTTTTAAGATTAGTTACAGAATGTTCTAGGCCCACCACAGTGCTGGGTACTCTGGTTTCTCTGCCCATGCCACCCCATGATCACCCCAGATGTAGCGTAACGGCTCTACATTGGCTCTTTCTTAATAGTTTAAGTTGCTGAATGCATTTCTGTGAGCTTGTTAATCATTTATACATCTTCTTTTGCTATTTTCTGTCTCTCCCTCTTTACAAAAATGGCTCCCTTTTCATGTTCAGCTATAAGAGATTCTTAACCATCCTAGCTCTAAGCATGTTCTTAGTACACATATCATGAATATTTTCTTTTCAAACATTTTTAAAAAAGTAAATTATTTTAAAAATATTTGTGTGTGTGTGTGTGTGTGTGTGTGTGTGTGTGTGTGTGTGTGTATCAAGTCACATGTGTGGAGGTCAGAGGGTAACTTGTAAGAGCTGGTTATCTCCTTCTACCTTGCTGGTCCCAGGAATCAAACTCAGGCCATCAGGCTTGGCAATGGGTGCTGTTACTTACTGGTCTATCTTGCTGTACTGCATTTTAATTTGTTTTTTTAACAGTTACCTATAATAAGGAGAGATTGTGAAAATCTTGATAAAATTTGATTTAGCACATTTATTCATGCTTCTGGTCTTTCTGTCCCTCCTCTAAGGTTGCAAAACTTATGTTTACTTCTGGAAACTACATGACTTTCTGTTGCACACTCAGGCATCAATTCTGAAGTTAATTTTCATTTGACAGGAGTGCTGGCTGCTCAGTTCCTTTGCATGTGGAATGTTCAGTTGCCATTTGTTAAAGACACAAAGCACATCTCCATCCCGAGTAACCCTGACACCATTACCTATGCCTGCCTCTGGACCCTCTTCCCAGGCCAATCCATTTGTCTGTCTGGGTTGCCAAGTGTTATTATCATGAAGCAAACATTATATTGTTCACAAATTCTTTTTGCAGGTAGGGGGAACAACTCAGCTTTTCAGTTTTTCAAAACACACTCATGTTAAGTGTCATAGGCCACGCAACTAGATGATGGCAGAGTCAGAAATGGATGCTGAGGTCTGCACCCTCAGCAGATACTCAGTCCCAGGACTAGAGGCAAAGAATTCCATACCAAAGCTGCAGGGCTCCTGTAAACTCCTGCAGCCTAAAGTCTGGAGCTCTGGTCACCAATGCCTCTAGAACTCCAGTCAGCACTGAAGTGGAGATCAGGCACTAACTGGAGTCCAGTGATGTGGGTAACACAGATGGGGCCCACTGCTGGAAAGCTCCCCAGAGGCCAGCCTCTTCCGCTACTGTTCAGCTCAGGGCAGCACAGCCAGGGGCAGGGGTGGAAGCTGCTAGACAAACACATTTTGTGCCTACACATGATCCTCCATCTTTAAGCTGAGATTGAAAATCCCAGATCACTGCAGAATTAATTATGAGCAGTCTTACTTGTCAGTAAACCATGATGTCCCCCTGAAGAAGGGGACAGAAGGATCAAAGCCACCAGCAGTCAGTGTCCAGGGTGCATGGTCAGTGTTGGAAGGAAAGCAGCTGGTTTTAAACATTGACGTCGCTTAATAAAAAAATGTAAGCAACTGAGGCAGAACCCATGTTTCCCCCAGTGTTTGGTATGACCCTTTACTGCAGCAGGAGGTTGGGTTGACACCCCTCTGGGAAAACAGTCTTCACATCACACTTCTGAGTGTGGATTTTAGCAGTGCAGACTTGAGCTTCCAGATTTCACTCTTGGTCTTATCCTCAAGTGAGTAATCCTGCGTCACCAATTGCTGCGAATATATGGAAATCATTCAATCTTTTTTTTCCCCCTAAGGTTTTAAATGCATGAGCCTATGGCAGATGTTTCTCATTTAAACCAACATACTCTTCATATCCCAAGGTCTCCACAAGGTACCAGGGCCCTTCTCTCTCCTCTGCAGAACAGGGATCATAATACCTGGCTCTTGAGGAATTAAGTCTAATTCTTTTTCTCTATTCTCCAGACATGTTTGCTTGATTTCTATCAAAAGAAGTTCTAGGAAAACCATAGTGAACTGAATTATTGCAGAAAAGGAGTCACCCTGGTGATAACAGTGCACAGCCACCCGAGGCTGTGCTCAGGCTGGGTCTGGAGAGCAAGGGGCTTAGCTGAAGGCTGGGATCCCACAGTGGCACTACTAGGGCCACAGAGACACTGAGGGGATGTCAGACTCCACTCCTTTCCTCTTTTTTTTTTTTTTTTATTTTTAGCTACAAGTGACCTGTTGCTCTCTGCCACCCTTTCCTTGATATGGTACACTGCCATGATTAACACCTCAGCTCAGACCCAGAAGCCATGGGGCCAACAAACCATAAACCCAAGTCAACTCTTCAAGTGTTGTTATCTGTACCCCTCAGTGCTGTGAAGACAGATGTCTGGCTTAGCACAGCATAGAAGACAACATGTTTTATTTATTGTATTGGTTTTCATAAAGGAAATGATGCAATTGAGATTTGGGAAGCTCCCACTTAATGATTCCACGGGTGAAATTGCTCGTTTACATGACATTTCCAGGACAGGAAGCCACATGCATGACCAGTACCTAATGGAGGAAGTGTGGTTATTCAATCAGCAAGGTAGGAACGCTGTGGAAGCTGTAAGTTACTCTTTGGATATCATTCCATGAGGGTGATTGTTTTTCCATGCATGTAGGTCAGGGGTTAACACACTTTTTCTGTAAAGAGGAGAGAGAGACAGAGCATTTCAGGTCTGGGGTGCCATGTAGACTGTACTTCAACCACTTGGCTCCTGAAGTCCAGAAGAGACTGTGGCTGCATATAACCAACAGGGCCTGGCAGTGTGCCACGAAAACGGTCTTCCCATGCCACTGTGGCCCGTGGACCGCATTGCGTCATCCCCTGGTTTAGATAACAGACACAAGTCTGCCAGCGTGACATTTGACTCCATTTTTTAAGATTTCTTAAGATTAATTTGTGTTTATATGTTTTTGTACATGTCTGTTTGTGTGTATACTATGTGTGTGACCATGTAGGTCAGGAAAGAGTGCCAGATGTCCTGAACCTGGAGTTATTTGTGGCTGTGAGGCATCTGACAGGGGCTGGACACTGAACTTGGATCCTTTTGAAGAACAGGTGCTCTTAACCATTGAGCTATCTCTTCAGCCATTTATAAAAAAAGGTTTTAACTTGTTCTTTCAAAATTTTTCAAAGTTCTTAGCATCGTTCTGAACTAGTATTATAAAGTACACGTTTGTGGAGTGCTTTGTAGTGCCCTTTATGGCTGGAATGTGAAATACCCCTCGCAGGCTCGTGTGCTGAACACACGCTCCACACGCTCCCCAGCTAGTGGCGGTGTTTGGAGGCAGTTTTGGGCTTTTGCAGTAGGAGGCGTGGCTGGTGAGAGACAGTCACGGGGGCAAACGCTGAGCATTTAGCACAGCCCACTTTTGCTCCACCTCTCTTCCCTGTCTGCAGCCCAACGTGACCAGTTACAAGCCTCAAGCAGTCATAGTGGTGCATGCCTATAATCCCATCACTGCAGAGGCTGAGGTAGGAGGATCTCAGATTCCAGACCAGCCAGGCTGCATACTGAGATCCTATTTCAACAACAACAAAGCAACAAAAACAGCAACATCCAAATATCTGGGGATAGCTGTGAATTTAAGTCATTTGTCTTATACTCAGCTTGTTCAAGTTAACTAAAGCGTTCACGCCTCAGCTTTCTCAGCTATAAAATGGGAATGTCTAACTCATGGCCATGAATTTAATGAATTTTGTTGAATGTGCTCAGGACAGTGCCGGTTCAGGGAGAGTTTTAGGGAAGCATTGGTTCCCTAGTTCTTTCTTAGTGTTATTTTCATGTGGCATCTCAGAGCTTAACAAATAATCTCTATTCACAAGAACTAAGGTCATTATAAAATTTCCCCATATTTTTTCATATTGACCGGATTCACATTGACACACAATTCTCTAAAGTGATGGCAACTTCTTTCTTAGAATCTGCCTCCTAATGATAGCTTTGTTCATTTTGGTGACCATGAAATAGAATATTATGATTTTACTTGGCATTTCCCTTGTGGAATACCTTTTTTTTTTCAAAGATTTTTTTTTTATTTGTTTGGGTTGTGTGTGTGTGTGTGTGTGTGTGTGTGTGTGTGTATGTGTGTGTATGTGTGTATTTTGCCTGCTGTGTGTATGTAGATGTTCTGCACACATGTAGTGCCCATGGAGGCCAGAAGGGGGTATGGAATGTTCTGGAACCGGAGTCACAGATGGGTAAGAGCCACCATGTGCATGCTGGGAATAGAACCTGGGTCTTCTAGAAGAGCAGTCAGTACTCTTAGCCACTGAGCCATCTCTCCAGCCCCTCCTATAGTCAGTTAAACTTGGGCTGTCCCTGGGAGCATCCTGTCGCCTTCCCACCCTGGCTGGAGACCTACTGGAACTAGTAAATTAAGACTTTGCTTTTGACATTTGGGCTGGGAGAAAGCGAAAACTGATCTAATAATAATTAGTTATGGTTTAGTATGTGAGGTTGGAACATTCTCGTTTTTCACTCTGGAGCCTGGTGAGAAGGAGTGAGGGAGAGATGGAAGATTGATGGCAAACAGAGACTCTCACTGTTCCCATGCCAAGAGAAGCAAATGATCCTCGGGCGCCTCCTTATATCATGTTAAGAGCCCATGACAGCCCTAAAAGAAATGGAGAAAGCCAGCAAAGGTGGGGATAAAAGACTTCCTTTTATTGTTCTCCAAGGCCAGGCACTTTGGCACACGCATCACTGCCTGCTCGCTTTGTAAAGTCTCCCGCCAGCCTACCTCTTCAGGCTCCAAGAAGGAGGGTCCGGGCTCAGATAACTGCCCCTGTTAAAGAGCAGCTTGTTTTTGTAACTCTGGGGATACAGTTCCTTTCCACTTAATGAAGTGGAGCGATGTCATGGATAAGACATGACCCAACACAAACTCTAAATACTAAGTCCAAACATTATGGGATAAATCCTTCCCAGAAATGTCCAGTGTTTCTGCCATGTAAAATCTGTATTAGTGGGGTTAGTTGCTATGGGAGAATTTCATTAACTTTTTGAAGGGAAAATGGGATGGGGGAGGTGTCTCAGTGTGTGCATTTGTGTACATGCCACATAGCTGTCCTATGACATAATGTAGAGAGATCTACTCATTTCTCATTGGTGGGAAATTTGGAGGGAGGAATCTGAACTGGTCAAGAAGAGGAGTGTAAAATGATTCATGAGTATCACCCTGTTCATGAAGGTACTGGAAAGGAGGAACAGATGGTGTCTGTCAAAGAACAGCCCTGCAGTTTCTTTGTCCCCAAAGGCCTTGTAATGTGGCTGCAGGGTTGGGGCTGAACAGGAAGCCAAGAACGCACTGAGAGTAGGCCACCAATACCAGATGATCTGGGCCTGCGCAAGTCTGAGTCTGATGCCCAGTGATGCCCTGGGGAAGACCAGACAGACACTGCCCAGCTGGGGGACGTGTGACAGGCTGGCATTACAATGAGCCAAGTGTCTGCCTTTACTCATCATGGGAGAGACTGTAAAACCATGGATGAGAATTTGGCAGAATGCTACCTATAAAGAAACAGGGATGCGGTGGTACAGGGTAAATGGGGCGTCACAGAGCAATTCTCCTCAATCGGTAGTCAGATCCCTATTAACTCATTGCCTCCTCAAAATTTCTCTGTTCCTCCTAGTCCCCCATCAGCCTGCATAGCTGAAAAGCAGGGACCAGGCCAGGGACAGAAGGCTTTATCCGGCCTGTTTTCAGGGATTTCTATAGGTTTGAGGGTCATTTTGAGCCATTTTCCTGAAATCCAGGTTTTCTGATGATAGCACTAAAAAACACTTCTGGAGCAGGGGAGATTAGATTACGGCATCATTAGATTCTGACTCCCAAAAGGAATGGTGTTACCCTAAATGCTGGAGTCTGCAGGTAAACTCCAGGGCAGGTGAAGGGCAGCTGCTGGGAAGAGCCCTGTATGTGCAGAGTCGGGGTCCCTGGAGGCGTGGTTGAGACAAGCAAAACAGTCTTGGATTTGGAGATTTTTATGTTCATAGAAATTGGCAGAAATGGGCATTTTCAAACTGAGTTGGGCATTTAGAAGCCCAACTATCATTTAGAAGCCGGGCTGGAACCCCTGGCCCCGCCACCAGTTTCTGACTCAGTAGCACTAAGGTGCCTTCTAATAAGTTCCTGGGTGCTGGACTGGTCTGGGCTGCATTTTTTGATAAAAACATGTGCATAAAACACATTTATTTGTACTCACATCTGCACCTGTGTTCTGGCAGGAAATGTAATGGGCTGCAGTAAAGCCAGTCCACACTGGGCCCTTGTCCTGCTCTCTGCCGGGAGGTTTCAGGATGAACCTGAGTGGAACAGATGCAGTTGCTGGCAGTGATGACCCAGGTGCTCTGTCCCTGGCATTGCCACTGCTAAAGTGAGGTTGGGATTACGGAAAGGGGACAGGAGAAGCCTAATAGCTTCAGTATGCAGAGGGGGGGAGGAGAGGTGAGAGAGAAGGGGGGAGGGGGGAGGGGGAAA
>CABHPP010117802.1:2375-12457 GCA_902168425.1 Peromyscus attwateri | reverse complement strand
GGGGGGAGGGGGGAGGGGGAAAGCCAGAGCTTTCAATTTCAGCTCCAGCTGTGACACTAGCAGCTTTAAAAACTTCACACATTTTTTAACCCCTTTGAACCTCAATTTCCTTCTCTGTGAAACCGGGGAGCTAGAAGACTTGTCTTTTCATCAAAATTCTTAGTTGCAATCCAGTGAAGTCCACCCTAGCTGATTTAATCAGAAAAGAGATTTATGGGAAGGATATTGGGTTCTGCGGGGAAAACGAACTGCTTCACCAACAAATCAATGGTTTGAAAAAATGAGAGAGGACTGGCGTTGAATGAAAGGATTGTAGGAGGCCTAACACAAAGACAACCAATGGTTTCCCCTTGGATTGTGATTTAGGTGAAAGACAACAGAGGTGTCGGACATGGCTGAGTGTTAGTCATTTTAGAATGACTGTGAACACTGTTTGGGGTAATTTGACACAGAGGCCATGTCCCTGTAGAGTCCCTGATGCATGCTGACATGCCAAGACATTAGCAGGTGAAATAAGGCAGTGTTTGAGATTTGTATTGGAGAAAAAAAGCTGCAGAGAAGTAGAAATCAGTGAGAAGGTAGAGAGAGTGGAAGGAACAAGGGACGGTCAAAGGCGGCATTGGCAATGTGCTCATTGTTGGTGCATCCTGGTTGAGAACCGTTGGAGTGCATGTGCATGCTTGCTATTATGTGTTTGAAGTTCTTCACGGCAAAATGTTCCAATGAAACAGAGAGTGCTCTTCCTAAGAGCCTAAAGAATAAGGACTGTTGTCATTGTCACCAAGCCAGCAAGGTGGCTAATTCCAAGGTAGGTGGTGTCTCTGCCATCAAGTGTCTTCAAGGAGTAGGAGTTTCCCAAGGCCAGAGAAGGTGACTGAAAGAGGTCATAAATGTCCCTCGAGGCCCATGGTGATTCCCAACCCATGTTAGTGCTACCCCTCTTCCTGTCCCTGAGGCGAGTGTACCCCCTCTTCCTGTCCCTGAGGCGAGTATACCCCAAACTCCCGTCTTGTGTCTGATTTCCTTACTCAGCCTTCTTGAATATCAATTATTTGCCAATCTCTTAAAATGTTCAAATTCATCATACATTCTGTCTCAGGTCCCGTGGTTCTTCTGCTGTGCAGACTTTAGCTGCCTGCTTGTTCTAGACTGACAGTCTTGCTGGCTCCTCCACAACCTGTGCATAAGTGTAGTGGTTTAGCTGTTCTTATTACTTTGATTCTCCTCTGAGGCTGCTGCTGGAGTAATATGACATATTGTTATATGGACCAGAGTACGTTTTCATGAGCTGAAGTCAAATACTCTAAAGCAACCATCAAATACACGGGGCAGTTAGTAAATAAGCCAGTTACACTCACTTGCTATCATCCTTTGGATGCTGGGCTGTTCATGACGGTAGATGCTGAGCTTTTATTAGCTGGAATTCAGTAGGTTTGCTTATGCTTCCATCACCACAAACATGTGAGAATGCATTGTGCTCTAATCAAACAGAGCTGATGCCATTAGTCAGCGGGAACTTCATGTCCCATGATATTCCCAATGACTATTGCCACGTATGTGACTGCTGACAAAAATATCTTGATACAGTATTGACTATAGTTTCACCCAGTTGTGTCCCTTTAAGAATGTGACAGCTGGAGAGATGACCTGGTATGAGACAACATACTCAAAGTTTCCTGTGTGTTAGGCAAGCACTCTATCAATTGAGCTATATCTTTGCCCCTCAATAGCTTCTTACGGAAGGGCAGAACCTAACATTTTTATGTTAGGTCTCCCAAAGCAGAAGCTAAAGCAAGGATTCTGTGGAAGTGGTTTATTTGGGAAGTGATTCTAGGAAAGGGTAAAGGGGTGGGAAGGAGGAAGGCAGTGAGAAGATCCTCCATCAGCTATGTGCTAAGCCTTCTGCTACTGAGGGCAACTGGGACTCCGTCCTGCTGTACTCAGCATAGATAATTGCTCAGAGTTGTCCATCTGTTTTATTTAATCCTGTGTCACTGGAGGTTGGCTGCTGTGGGTCCACAAACTCTTTTTCACGTGATCAGCGCATACTCATGGTCTGTGTAGGCCTTCTGCAGGTTCCAGGGGGCTATGGAAGGAAGCCATTAAGTTAAATTAAAATGTATTTAATATGGACAGTTTAGAAAACAAAGATTCTGGGCAAAATAATTAAACATTCAGAAACCCACTACCAAGAAAAATAACAGCAAATGTTTAACACTGTACCTCATACACATCAGGTGCTCTTTGAATTGTTGTATGCCCCATATTCATCAAAAACCAGTCGTCAGTGATTGGCATATGAAGCTCCCTACAGGGATCCCAGCACTGGTTGCTTGTGTGTGATGATGACCACAGTACCTGACAGAAGGAGCTCAAGGAAGGAGTCGTGGTTTCAGGGGTCCAGCTCACATCAGAAGGTCTGGTGGGGAAGCTCAGTCCATTGCCAAAGGGGCTTGTGAGGCTGAGGTTCCTTGCACCATGGAGGATGAAGCCACGGAAGGAATAGCAGGAACCAGGGCTGGTCTGCAAGCTTCCAAGGCCAACCCTCAGTGGCCTACTTCTGCCATGTAAGGCCCACTTCCTGAAGGTTCCACAGCCTCCCACAAGAGCAGCACCAGATGAGGGCCAAGCATTCAAAGCATGAGCCTGTGTGGGACATTTCAGATTCAAAACAAGCCCTGCCAAGGCAAAGGCAGGGGCTGCCAGCGAATTCTGGCACCGGACTTCTTAGCACTTGGAATTTTCTTTTTGTATTTAACAAAAATCTCATTTGAATTTTCTTAGTTGTGTGGGGGTACTATGAATTACCATGAGTATATAGAAAGAGAAACTTGAGAGAAATGAAACAAATTACTGCTGAACTTTTTCAAATTTAGATTTTCAATTGCTTTTTGACTAAGTCATTAGCATTTCCCCCATAGCACCAGCTATGTTAACAAGGACATTGGTAATACAGTACTTCGAAGGGATTTAAAAAAAAAACAAAGAAACTAAAACTCAGTGGTGCTGGCCCTTGAGACTGACTGCAGATTGTGCGGAGTTAGTTGTGTAGCATTAGCTACCCCTGGATGCTGTTCTAGGAACTCTACAGAACCCACCCGGTTCTACGCCAGCCTCTTTCTCCTCTGCACAAACACATCTTCCTTGGAATTGAGAAACAGGTTGGTTATCGACTCCTGGATTTTCTGTCAAGAGCTAAATAATCCTATTCAAACTTGGTTGATGAAACTTTTGACTTGTTATTGCAGGCAAAGGAATAATAACAGAAGACTGTCTAGTCCCTGAACATGAGATTTCATCAGTGTCAATGTGCATCTAGACTTTGGATGTGTCAATCTGTGTCTCATAAAGGTGTGTCTTGGAGTTGCTGAGTGGGACGAACTACAAACTCTTTTTTATTCAGATCAGGAACTTTTATCATCATGTTGTTTAACACTCGTGGGATGTCTAAGAATTGCCCGTGTGTCTGTGTGTATACACATGTCTCTTTATAGCATTCCCATCAACTTAAAAGATTATATTCTGTGAAAGAGCTGGAACTGGACTAATTTTAAAACTTCAAAGGTGTTCTGGGGGAAAAACAGGTTTCAGGAACAAAAGTCATGAATAAACATTAGTAATCTTTATGTTTAGGACCTTAAATTTTAGTATGTCTGATTATGATTTTTGTTTTAATTACAAATAAAATATCTAAGGGGGAGGTTTTTTCTTCCTGAATGTGTTCCTTTATCTAAATAAAATGTTCACAGTTTGCCTGATTTCACACTCAGGGTGGTGGAATCTGGGCCCCCTTTGGACCATCCTATGTTAGAAATGTAAAACAATTTGCATGTTTAAGATTTTAAAATATTAATCCAGATTTAATCTAGTGAGATCATCATAGCAGAATTTTTATTTTTTAACTATACCATTATAAAAACACTGAGCTTGGTATCAGTTCTGCTTTTAAATTTCCTTTCTTTATAAGCATTCTGTTTCTGGAGTTCCTTTTTAAACCTGAAGATATTCTGTGATGTGCTTGAATAAGGACAGGATTTTTTTCATCGTGTTTAATTAAGACAGAGAAAAAATAGACTGTTAGGGAAAGTGTGGTCAAGCTTTACTTTAAAACTGACAGGTAACTCTCAGAAACTCATCATACTGTTACTTGGCACTCTTGTGTGCAAGTCACAGAGCTCAGTAGAGAGGAGTGCAGATCTGCACTATCACTATTATAATATATAAGTTCTCTGAAGAGAGCCTAAGGCATCCACGACACTCTACCATGTACAACCTGAGCAGGTGGTACCATGGACCTATTTCTTTCCTCCCATGACCAGCTGTCTTAGTTAAGGTTTCTATTGTTGTGAAGAGACACCATGACCACGGCAACTCTTATAAAGGAAACATTTAATTGGGGGGTGCAGCTTACAGTGTCAGAGGTTCAGCCTATTATCATCATGATGGGGAGCACAATGGGGAGCAGACAGCAGACGTGGTGTTGGAGCTTCTTGAACAGAAGGCAGCAGGAAGAGAAGCTTGAGCAAAAGAGACCTCAAAGCCCACCCTCCAACAAGGCCACACCTCCTAATACAGCCACTCCTTTTGGGGGCCATTTTCTTTCAAACACCACATTCCACTCCCGGGCCTCAAAAAGTTTAGAGCTGTATCATAATACAAAAAATGTATTCAGTTCAACTTCAAAGTCCCATAGTCTATAGCAGTCTCAGACTTGTTTCAGATCCAAAGTCTCTTCTGAGATGCATGTCAATCTCTTAACTGCAATCCCCCTGTAAAAATCAAAATCACAATTCAGATTGCATACTTCCAACATATAATGGTACAGAATATACATTACTGGTCCAAAATGTAGGGAAGGGAGCAGAGTGAGGAAAAATACTGGACCAAAGCAAGACTGAAAACCAGCTGGACAAATTCTAAACTCTGTAACTCCATGTCTGAGAGCAAAATGATCTTCAGATCTCCAATTATGTTCAGCTTTGTTGACTGCAACATATTTATTTCTCTTGGGCTGGTTCCACTCCCTGTTAGCAGCTCTCCTTGGCAGGTATCCCACAACTCTGGCATCTCTAGCATCTTGGATTCTCCAAAGCAATCCAGTCTGCAACTTCACAGCTTCATGCAATGGCCTCTCTACTAGGCTTTCATTCAAGGACACCCCTGACACAATCCTGGCCTCAGTGGCCTTTTTTAGGCACTGAGGCAAATTCCATAACCCATTTCTTCTCTCCTTAACTCTAATACCAGAACCATATGGCCAAAGCTGCCAAGTTCTGCTATTTACTGGGGCTGGAACATGGCCCCTTCATCCAATTCATCTTCATCAGCTTTCTGTCCTTCATTGCCTAAGCTTGGCTGTCCTGAAACTTGCTCGGTAGACCAGGCTGGCCTCAAACTCAGAGATCTGCCAGCCTCAGTCTTCCCAGTGCTGAGATTAAAGGTATGTCCCACCATACCTGGCTCTAAGCTTTTCTTTAGTTCCTTTTCACAAGTTGGAAATTTAGCTCAGTGGAATCTTGCCTTGAGGTCACCACTCCTTATATTCCATTTCTCAATCCATTTAGCTCCTTGAACATAGAATTTAGCTCCATTCTTCTTCCTGGTGCTCTTTTCCTCTTCAAAATTTACATTTTGTAATTTATTCTGCTCAGCTTGCTTTTTTTTTTTATTATAAATCTTCATTAGAGCTAGCACTAATATCCATAGGACAGAATATATACTAGGCTGTTTTGAGATTCCTTCTGACAATGGAATTAATCCAAAACTCTTCACTTTAACCTCAGGTAAATTCTTCAGACAAGGACAAAATGCAGCCACTTCTTCACCAAAACATCACAAGAATGATCTGTAGGCCATATATTAAAATTCTTCTCTGAAACCTCTTGAGTGAGTCCCCAGCAGTTCAAATAACTCTTAGCACCACTGTCTTACATGCTCTTATTAGTATGGCACATTAAGCAGTACTTAAAGCATTCCACTGCTTTCCTAACCCAAAGTACCGAAGCCCAAATTCCTCCAAAGAAAAACATGGTCAGGCCTATCACAGCAATACCCCACTCCTAGTACCAACTCCTGTCTTAGTTATGATTTTTATACTGTGAAGAGACACCATGACAATAGCAATTCTTTTTTTTTTTTTTTTTTTTTTTTGGGTTTTTTTCGAGACAGGGTTTCTCTGTGTAGCTTTGCGCCTTTCCTGGAGCTCACTTGGTAGCCCAGGCTGGCCTCGAACTCACAGAGATCCGCCTGCCTCTGCCTCCCGAGTGCTGGGATTAAAGGCGTGCGCCACCAACGCCCGGCGGACAATAGCAATTCTTATAAAGAAAACATTTAATTGGGGTGTCTCACTTACAGTTTCAGAGGTTCAGTCCAATATCATCATGATGGGGAGCATAGCAGTGTGCAGGCAGACATGGTGCTGCCTACATCTTGACCAGAAGGCCGCAGAAAACTGAATGACAGTCACACTGAGGGAAGCTTGAGTAAGAGACCTCAAAGCCCACCCCCACAGTGATACACTTCCTCCAACAAGGCCACACCTCCTAATAATGCCACTCCTTTGAGGGCCATTTTCTTTCAAACCACCACACCAATGGAAGGTGCTTTGTACTGGTGGGTCAATTCCCTTTTTTACAAGCTCCATCCATTCCATTGACAGGCACTGATCACTATTCCAGGAGTGGCAGCTGTGGAGGCAGAAGACATCATATTTATCTTTAAGCAGTTTTCTGTCTCATCAGGAACCACAGAAGTGTCATGGGATTTGAGGAAAATTTCTAGGAAGCATGAACCTCAGTCTCTGAGGTGAAGACAGCAGTTCATAAAATTTTTTAATAATCACATAAGAGGGTCTGTGACCCAACATCCAAACAGAAAGCTTCAGAGTAGATGTTCTTCAGTGTGTAATTGGAAAGGGCTGCCTAGGAGAAGAGCTGGCACCAAGCAGTAAGTCCTTTCTAGAATGAGGTTGAAGTTTAAGATGGTGAGCAGGAATGACTCAATACAGCGGGATATTGATGCAGAAGTTGGGTTTGTTTCTCTCCAAACAGTCATCATGAAATACAACCATATTTTCTTTATGTTGACAAGTATACTTTGCAACAGAGGGACAAATATGGTGAGTACTAGGATGATGACAGGCCAGCATTGCAGCCACAGCACAGTGAGCAAAGTTTGTACTGCCCCCTGATGCTCAGGGATATGTGCCTATGTCCCAGTGTCCACAGGATGACTGAAACCTCAGTCAGCACCAAGTCCTAAATGTACTGTGATTTTTTTTTTTCCTATTCAAACATATGTAGGGGAAGCTCTCACCTTTCACTTACAGGAGGTCACTCACAGCGTCTCTTTGGTATACTCAAATGCCAGCATCATGTTTAGTTAAAATAGAGTTACATGATTATTATGGCACCTGATCTTATTACCAAGAAGAATACTAGGTGACTAGTGGGTGGTAGCATATATATGGATACACCGGACGAAGAAATGGCCCACATCCCAAAGACTGGGATTTCATCACACAATTTAGACCTTGCTATTGTTTATAGAATTTTTCAACTTAATATTTTTAGACTGTGATTGCAGGTAATTGAAACAAGGAAAATGAAATTGCAGGTTGAGAGGATGTGCAGGACCATTTGTAACTACAGCTTAACTCAGCCTGTTCCCAACTGGTATGTTAAAAGGGGACAAGAAATTTGAGGATTCAAATGTATGCTCCTTGTGCTAACTGGGCAGCAGACAATTTTCTGTGTATGTGGTCTCCCAGACCCACCCAATGCTTGGGTACAGGCATCATGTCTCTCTCCCCATAGTCTTCTGTGGAAATGCCCCACCCCCCACCCCGCTCCTCTCTGCTTAGTCCCCATGAGGCTGAGTTTTCTGTCGCCCAGTCCTGACTGACCTGGGCTACCATCTCCATTGTGTCCTATAATCACGTCTGTCCCCTCATCAAGTCTGGGGAGACTTCGGGTGCCCTAGTGTTGGTCCTGAAGTGCTGCTCAGGTCATCTGTGCCCAGAGTGTTCCCTAATCACCCCAAGAGGCCAGGATTCTGGAGGCTAATTCCAACATAACTGTGTTTTCTTCTGCACTCACCCCCTCTGTTCTCTCTCCAGAGGAGATGAGCACAGAACCACACTTAACTATTTGAACAGAGGACAACTGACTTACTTGATTAACATTCCAAAACTATGTACCATTGCCTGATGATAGTACTTATTTCCCACGGTTTTCAGTGACCTTATCCATGACATCCCTCTGTTCTCTACCAAATACTGGTCTTCTAGACCAAATCTAATAAAGAAAAGAAAATGATCATAAAGAGAACACAAATCCAGTAATGGTCACAAGTGGCCAAGTCACAGCTGGATGCCACCTGAAGGCAATTTCATTAAAAAAGAGATTTTATTTAAAACAACACAACTTGTCTCGAGGAATTTTGTTAGTGTAGAAACATGGAGAGAAAAGTATCACAAAATGAGACTGCATATTCATATGCCAAATGGGGATCTGGGAACTGCCCACATTCCAGGGCAGGGTCGAAGAGAACAGGAGACGCAGTGTCGGCTGTGACCCACCACTGTGGGCCCTGCGTGGGGCTGTCTCTGGATCTGTTTGTGCTCCATAGATGAATGAGTGAGTGAATAAGGATTTCTACATGGAGAACACAAATCAACGTGGACTCCTCTTTCTCTCCCACTTCAGTCGGTTTATTAAGCATAGGTTGTCCCACCCTTTGGGTTGACTGCACCTGTGTCTGAGCCTGATGGAAGCTCATTTCTATCACTCCCATAAGCATGAGTCAGCACCAGCTTTGGTATTCTTTTTCTATTCCTTTTCTACTCTAATGGCTGAATTTATTCTGTGCTTCAGATTTCTGGCCAGTTCAGTGAGGACTATTCTGGAAAGTTCCTTGTACAATAAATGAGGTGCTTTCTTCAGATAAGTCATATGTGTATAACCTTTATCAAACAAATCTTCCTATGATGAAATTAAAAAATGTATCAGAGCGGAAATAAATGCAACACACGAGTACATGGAAGATTCTAGAACATTAGATTATAATTTTCTTTCTACAGTGGCTAGCCGTTTTGTCTCCCCTTTTTCCACTTGACTATCAAGTTTTTTTGTTTTAATTCATTGTTTTCCAGGCCACATTTTTTGAACACATTGTTGTTTAAAGTCAATCATTACAGTATTTTTAGAAAACGTTCACCAGGCAGCAGGGTTCAGCCAACCTGTTACTGTATTTTCCTCAAGGATCCTTAACATTTTCATAAGCCTTTAAGCAGCACTCAAGAGCTGGTCTTGCACCTGTAGCCAGTACGGGTCATGTGATCCTTGTAGTAATCTTCCAGATAGCAGCTGAGATGTTGTTTCTTCCGGCTAAGACTATGGATGTGCCTAAAATTAGGCAGGGAAAGGCCGCTGTGTCTATCGCGGGTTCTCTAAGGAACAGTCCAGAGAGACCTTGCATCCGTCTGGGTTCAGTCTCAGCTTGCACCCTCAGGTATGTTGATGGAAAGCCTCCTCGCAGTTCTCGGAATTGCCCGGGGATTCTTTCACTGTCCTTCATCTGGGCCTCTAATGAAGTCTAAGCTGTAGCCTGGGGTGGATGCCAGCCTGGAATGCAAGGAGGCTGAAAGCTGACACCCGCAACGAGCAAAGGGCCTTGCACTGAGGTTGTTGCCATGACAACCTGGGTATGTTCCTGGTGACGCATTTACACAACGGGGTTAAAGTTCTTTGAAACCAGTGGCTGCTATAAAAACAGCATATTAAATATGCTTCGGACTCTACGCTGTGCATTCTTCTCTCGCATCTCATTGAGGGAATTTCTGAAAGTGCAAGGTGAATTTACAGCAGAGCTACTCAACGGCGGGCTAACTCTGCACAAATCTCTTTTTTAATTTTTGAAAGGAAGGGAGAATAATTTGGGTCATCTTTCCCCCTCTACAGCCTTGCCTTGCCTCTCTCTCTCTCTCTCTCTCTCTCTCTCTCTCTCTCTCTCTCTCTTTCTTTCTTTCTCTCTCGCTCTCTTTCTTTTCTTCCTTCCTTCCTTCCTTCCTTCCTTCCTTCCTT
>CABHPP010117801.1:17180-29273 GCA_902168425.1 Peromyscus attwateri | reverse complement strand
GGGCTCTGTCTCCTGCTGCTGGGAGGTGAGGCTGAGTCAGGCAGCGCCCTGGGCTCTGTTTCCTGCTGCAGAACTGAGCTGCTGCTTCTTCCTTCTACAGAACTGTACCGTGGTGTCACTGGAGTGTGGGGAGAAGCCTGTGGGTCTACGGGAAAGGAGGAGCTGAGTGTCAGAGGCATTGGAGGGAGGTTGGGAGGGGTGTAGAGACAGGAGCTAGGTGGTGAATTGGGGCGCAGGGTACAAGAGCCAAGAGCCATTATTCATTCCCACCAGCCAGTCTTACAGGCTCCCTAACGAACTCACACTCAATTTCCCCTCTGAGCTCACTCACACTCAATTTCCCCTCTGAGCTCCTGGGTTCCAAAGGGGGTGACCCACCTCCTTCTCCCCCCCCCCACCTCCCCGAGGACCTGTCTAGGTGTTGCTGGCTTTGTGCTTGGCTGGCGGTTGGTGCTTTGAGGAGTCTCTGTCCCTGGAGTCCCAGGAACATTTCCTAGAGGAAGCCAGCTGCAAGGGCAGAGGAGATTTTTCCACCTCACCTCTCTGCTTGTCTGTTCCCTGAATCTCAGCCAAGAGGACTGACTGAGTCTAAGCCAACTTCCAAGAAATCCCTTCTGTGTGGGACAAGTGGTACCAAAGGGGAGACCTGTCCCCATGGCCCCCTGACCACTTTTCTCAAGGGTGCCAGAGAGGGCTACTGCCCTTCAGCCATGCAGAGCAGAACTATGCCCCTCACGCCTGGCCATTTGTTTCCTCACTGGCTAAGAAGCCCCACCCCTTCCTTCACCAGAAATGGGGGCGTGGCTTGGCTGAGTGGAGGTGTCAGGACGTAGTCATACTTTGTCAGGCCGTGGGAACATTAGAAGCAGTTTTTTCATTAGCTAAATCTGTAATGTTGGGGTTCAGAGCTTGTAGTAATGGTAAACTATCATAGCAGGTACCCAGTGTTGGCTCTAGTCGACTTCCTTCCGCCCATAGAGGTTCTTAGTGACAAAGGCGGTTGTGGATGCCAGAGTCTGAGTATACATCTAGCTCTAGGGGAACTGGGACTGGGGCCTCCAGCGTCCAGGTCGCAGCTCCACTCAGCATAGAGCATCTCACTCTGGTGGCAAGAGAGCAGAGGGCTTAGGGCACAGACTCAGGCCATTCTGTCCGGCTCACCTGCATCTCGCTGTGTGTGCACCAGCACAAAGTTTGTCATCTGCAAAATGGGCATAGAAGAGTCACCGCTGTTGAGAGAAGTGTCCGAGATGTCACAATAAATAGCAACAGAGCACATGGCAAAGACAGGGTCACTTACTAATGCAGCATGTCTGCTGTGGGCCCTAGCAGCCCCACTCCTGGAGAAGCAAAGGTCTAGGGTGGGCAGAGGTTGCTCGTAGAAGAACCCAGGCGAATGATCAGATGCTCTGCGATTCACCTGCTTCGCGATTGCTGCCCAGAGACAGAAAGGTGTTCACTGTGTGTTTAGAGAACAGCCCAGGGGACGGCAGAAGCAGGGCACTGTGGAAGAAGCCAGACCCCAAAACGACATGCTTCGTATGCCCGTTTCTGTAACGTTCTAGAAAAGGCAGGTGTCACAGGATGGGTGTCTGCTGGGGGTGGGCAAGGTTCTCAGCCATTCCCCCTGAGACTGGCTTCCCTCCTGCTGATGCTGCAAGGAGCTCAGTGACACATTAGCGAGAAAGATGCCACAAGAAATGAAGTTTGTTATGAATTATTCCATTTGGGGCTAATTATAGGCACAGAGGAGAGGAGTGTTTACAGAGACAGTAGGTGGGGGTGTGGGGGAGGGGGAGGCTAGAGAGAGTTAAAAAAGCCCATGAGGCCGCATAACAGGGTGGGGTGGATAAGGCACTTTTAAAATAAACACAGCTAAACTCAGGTTCAAGGTGATGGAAGTGTCAGAGATCTGAGCCCTAGGTGCTGGCAGATCCTCAGGACAGATCCTGGAATCCCAAGGGACGCTAGGGTGTGGGGCAGCTATGGGCTGTCCTCTTCCACGTCTTGACTGTGGGTCTACACCTGCCCCGGTGCAGCGTGGCTCTGCTCTCGGGGGCCCTCCTCATGCCCGTCTGAGACAGTGGAAAGATGGTTTATTCCCACTCAGAGACGTGGAAGTGTCCTGACGGAGCTGGGAGGACGACACTGAAGAAGACCTGAGCTGAACTGGTGCCCACGGCTTCCAGAAGGGGGGTGGGAGGGCCAGTGGGAGTTTGGCAGACTGTACCTAGGTCAGGGGAACATGCCTGGATGAGGCCTCTTCCATTTCCTCAGCAGGGGGCAGAAAAGCCATGTTTGTGTGGAGCTACCTGGTCCTGTGTGTTGGTTAGACCCTGGAGCCTGAGGCCAGTGGGCTGCAGCCCTGAGGGGAAGGCACCACACCTGCTGCCATCAGCTGGAGTTGGGCACCCATGGCACTGTGGCCCAGTGACTCACCCCGTCCACAAGAGTTCTTGGCGTCAGACCTCAGTGCCAGCTGTGGACTCCCTGACCTGTGCTCGCAGCAGAGCAGGCTGGTGCCTCTGCAGCTTGGCAGAGGCGCCCCACCTCTCCTCCCTGGACAGTGCACGATAGGCTGTTATTTATGCCCGGCCGCCCTGCCATCCACTCAGTCGCCTGAGCCGGGAATGACAGCCATCTCTTCTTTCTGCTCTGCCCCACCTAGACTCAAACCTATGAGGATGCTTTGTGCGGGCACATCCCCTCTCTAGGGCCGCTACATCAGGTGGCCTCCCACCCGCTACTGTGGGACAATGTCACCCTTCCTCTGGGCCCTGTCGCCTCTCCGTTCTCCCATATCCAGTGCTGTGGCCCCCAATGAAACTGCCACCAGGTGTCACATCTGCAGCAGCCAGCCTGAGGTGCCCTCCAACACTGTCTGCTCCCCATGCCCAAATAGGGCCTATGGGCTGCATTCCATGCCTGCCAATTACAGAAAGCACCCTGAAGCCCTCTGCAGCCCAGAGTTCGGGGTACCCAGGGAGCTATCTGTTCCCATGGCAGCATGGATGGAGGACCTGTGGGTTGCCTGGCCATGTTGCAAGCGAGTCAGGCAGACAGACAGCAGAGAAGCAAGCTCAGAAGAGGGGTGAGGGGGGGTGAGCACTAAAGCCTAAGTGTGCACATGGGGGGGGGGGGGGGTGAGCACTAAAGCCTAAGTGTGCACACGGGCAGGGGGGGTGCTTCTTGAGGAAGTACTGAGTGTAGGAGCTAACTGTGGGAGCTTGCAGAAAGAACAGCAGATCCCAAGACCCTGAGGCTGAACTGAGCTGCCAGAGCAAAGGCTCAGTGGCTCTCAAAGGGCAGGAGAAAAATAAACAAGAGCCAATCCAGCAGGTTTCCATGCAGGGTGATGACGCCTTTGCACACGAGAAGCAGATCACACACACCCCACTCCTGGGTGGCTGAGGAGAAATGTCCTGCTCTGGGGCCCTTGTGGAACCCATTGTTGTTTAAGAGCAAAGAGAGGGGCCAGCAGGGAGCGAGGCGCCTCAGAGAGCAGTCAGACCCAGCTCGCCTTTGGTAGGTGGGGACAGTGACTCAGTGGTGGGCAGAAGCACCTCAGAAGGACCCAGACACAGGATGGGGGGGGGGGGCGGAGACGCCAATGAGCGGTGTTTTGACCTTGAAGGACATCCTCACAGACCCCTGAACCTTGTGCTGTGGCATCTTACACAGGCTGGCAATGCCTGCTGCAGGGACCTGCCCAGGGCACCCAGATCAGCTTCCCCAGGGATCTGCTGCTTCTAACAGCGCTGTCCCTGAGCCAACGCTGACAAGGACTACAACCTTAGTCTCACCACTCTGCCGATCTGGCCAGTGTCTGTCTTCCACCGGTGGGTGGGCTCCAGAGACAGATCAAACCTGACTTTGCCCTGCATGGCAATTCCAAGCTGCCACTCAGGGCCCAGCACCACATTTGGTGTCAGGAGAAGCCAAGGACAGCAGGGAGAGTCAGCAGTCCTGGTGCTGAGGACCTGAGGGAGCCAAGGCTGCTGGGCGGTGAATTGGACCAGAAGGAGGTCAAGCCGACCTTGAAGCAAGCCAGCCTGTGGCTGCTTGTGTCTGGAGTGCATCTCAGCAGGGGCAGACATGCTGAGGAGCAGGGTGGACACACAGATACACAAAGGTTCTGCCCCTGGCTTCCTCAGGGGGCAGCTTCCAAGCCTGGAAGGAGAGCTGGCCCCTCGTGCTCGCTCTCTCTCTCTCTCTCTCTCTCTCTCTCTCTCTCTCTCTCTCTCTCTGCCCTCCCATCCCCCGCCACACTCCATTTGTGCCGCTCCAATGGCAGTGCCCACATTGTGCTGAGGGGGCAGATGAAGGTCTCCTGCCCTCAGTCTCCTGAAGCGGATTGTCCGCACACAGCAGGTCCTGGTGGGAATTGTTGGATGAACAAACACTTGTGTTACTGAAGCTGACCCCTCTCATCCTGGTGCTAGTCTCTGGGGAGAGGGGTGGGAGACAGGTGGAAGAGAAGGAGTTGGCTTTGCTCAGCAGCGGCTTGGCACAGTGGTACCAGGCTGCTGAGTGTCCCAGGGTGTCCGAGCTGGGGGGAGGGGCTCAGTCACTTCACACCTCCTCCGTTTCATTAAGACCTGTAAATTTTCTCATTAATATACTTAAAGTTCGTTTTAAGGGGAACAAGCAAGAGATAATTGATAATAAACTCTCCGTGAATGCCCTCAGTTTACTGTAGGTAATTTATATCCACGGATAGCGCCTCTCACTCCCAATTACCCATTTAGCTGCAGCGTAACAGCAGTTCAACCAGACTGACGCCAACTTTTATATATTCCAGCCTGAGAGCCATAAATACCTACATGGGGGGGGGGTCTCACTGGGTCTATTGCAGGTTTGTATTAAGATTTAAATATTCATACAGTTATTAGTGATTTATTAAAGAGCACATGACCTCTTCTAGAAAGTTCTAAATCTTCACCAAAAGAGGACCTGACCCTCCCTTCCCCTGCTCTGCCCCCACCCCCAAACCAGAGAAATGGGCTGCTCTTCTGAAACCACGAGACATCATAGCATCGCCTGTGTTTCCATGGTGATGGCAGGCAAGGTGAGGCAGAAGCCAGGGATGGGGGCCAGACCCAAGAGATCTGGGCTTCTGGGGGTGGGATCTCCTGGGGGACAGGAGGAAGCTTGGCCTCCACCCCAAGCCTCCCTGGGGCCCCCTTTGGCATTAGCGCCATTTCTCCAAGGTTCTCCATTCTTTCCCTTGACTCCGTTTCTGCGTGTCCCTTTAGAGCTCTTGACAAGGAGGGCACATGAGCCTTTGCCACCCCCTTCTCCCTCCTTTCTTTCATTTTAAAACATTCCACCCAGGCGTGGTGGCGCACGCCTTTAGTCCCAGCACTCGGGAGGCAGAGGCAGGCAGATCTCCGTGAGTTTGAGGTCAACCTGGTCTACAGAGTGAGTTCCAGGACAGCCAAGGCAACACAGAGAAACCTTGAATCAGGAAAAAAAAAAAAATCCACCCTGACAGCATCAAGATGAGAGGGTGTGGCCGGAGCAAGGGTTCCAGAATTCCAGGCCCAGAGAGGGCAGTGGCTCACCTCAGGCTGCACAGTAAGGGTTGGGCCACTTCTCTCCTTCCTTCATGTTCCCTTGAGCTCCTTCTCTCTGCTTCCTTCCCATGTTCTTCACTCAAGACCTCAGGAGCCTATTAAAGGGGTAGGAAAGATAATGAACCAACCAGGAAAACACAGAAATCAATATTAGGAGAAAAAGTATGGCTGCTGTTAAGTGAAATAAACAAGCTGGTAATTATTTGGACAGCAGATAATTAAAATGGGCTGAGGGCTCATTACTGTATTGTCAGGGGTGTGATGGCCATGGCCAGACCCCCTCTTCCCAGCTCGAAGGTTGAAGCCAGGCCCGGGCTCCCTCCCTCCTCTCTGGGGTCCCCAGCTCCCACTGCCTCTATGTGCACAGCCTTCTGCTTGCTCCTTGGTTGCAGTCTGAAGCACAGTGAGCGCAAGCTGCTCGCTGCCTCTTCCTTTCCCAGACAGAGAGCATCACATGGCTCTTGGGGCCCCTCAGCCTCTGGAAAGGACAGTGTCTCAGGCCTCAGGTAAAGGTGGGCACCAGCTGATCACAGTGAAACCCCAGGCACCTGTGGATGGCAGTGAGTCGCCAGCCACTGCCTGGCCTCAGGGCATCCACTGGAGGCTGGGGGAGCAGGTCCAGGGAGGGTGAGTGCTGGCCGAGGGGAAGGAGACTGAGCAGTGGAGTGGTATGGGGGGGGGGCTCCCCCTTGCCCTGCTGTGACCCTAATTTGTAAAGTTGAGAGACCTTGAGAGACATTGTCTAGTCGGGCTTTGGCCTGCCAGCTTGTTTGGCCCACACAATGTCTAAAATGTTTAAATCAGCTGTCACCGCTTTACTGTGGGAGGTTCTATGACAGTGTGGCTTTCCAGCTTCTTGGCCAGCCTGCCTCAGTGGTGGCAGTTGCTGGATTGAGCTGACCCTGGGGTGGGCACAGCACTCTCTACCTCTGTCTCTCCAGCCGAGTGCTGGATCATCCCAGATCCAGTCCCGTCCCTCTGACACTGAGGAAAGTGGCTGGCCCAGGGTCACACAGCCAGGGAGAGCAGAGTGAGACCTGCTGTCACTGGCCTCCAAATTCCAGCCCCTGAGCAGGACACTGCAGAGAGGAGGTGGCAAGGACATGGGTGTGCCTTGGAGGGTGCTGTCTTAGTGAGGGTTTCTATTGCTGCGACAAAACACCATGACCAAAAAGCAACTTGGGGAGGAAAGGGTTTATTTGACTTACACTTCCACATCACTGTTCATCCCTGAAGGAAGTCAGGACAGGAACTCAAGCAGGGCAGGAACCTGGAGGCAGGAGCTCACGCAGAGGCCGTGGAGGGTGCTGCTTACTGGCTTGTTCAGCCTGCTTTCTTATAGAACCCAGGACCACCAGCCCAGGGATGGCACCACCCACAATGGACAGGGCCCTCCCCCATTGATCAGTAATTGAGGAACGCCTTACAGCTGAGTCTCATGGAGGCATTTCCTCAACTGAGGCTCCTTCCTCTTTGATGACTCCAGCTTGTGTCAAGTTGACACACAAAACCAGCCAGTCCAGGTGCACAGTCAGATGGAGCAGGCCACCACCCGCACAGCTGACCTCTGACAGCCCATGGAAGGTCCAAGAACAAGCCTCACATGCCCAGGAGAGATGGCCCACAGGAGGTCACATGACTCAGGAGAAGCACTGGGAGTGGGTGGGTGCCCTGCAGGCTGGGGACTTGCACAGGCTGGGCCTGCACCAGATGGCATGGGAGCTGGAGGAGCCGGCCTCTGCCCTCTGAGGTTACAGCACTGGTGTTATATCCGAGGTGAGCGGGAGAAGACGAGGTAAACTGAGTGGCCTGGAAGTCGTGGAGGAGTAGGCAGGAGAGAGGCTTGAAGGCACCTGGAACTAGAACAGTGGGCCTGGATTCTCTGAGGTGCCTTGGGAGCTGGTGACCCAGCTGACAGGAAGTCCTGGGGAAGTCAAGACTGTGTCAGGAGCCCCCACCCCCACCCCACCCCCGGCTGTCTTGGAATGTGCTCAGTGGCAGGAGCTGGGCCCTCCATAGTGTCTGGGTTCCCTCGCTGCTTCCTATATCAAGAGCGGGGTCAAGAATTTAGCCTCTGAGAACTGGAGCACTGGTTAGCTGGAGACCTGTGGTCACAGGGTCATCGTGCTGGTTGTGGGTATGGCTCAGGAGGAGAGTGTGACCATAACTGCTGGAGAGTGGGCCATGGCAGCTGTGGTTCTGGGAGGCTGTACCAGGATTTCCTGCCGTGGTGACGAGGCCACTCACCTGGGGCAAGACCTGAGCCTAGCTGTGCTCTACACACTCTATTCAGCAAGATTGCTGCCCGTGCATGCCCTGGTGAGCTACTTGCCTGCGTGGTAGGAATCGCTGCTTCACTGGCCCAGACCTTAGTTTCTTCATCTCTAAGCTGTAGAGTGAAAACAGTAGGTCTTTGCCTCCTGGAATCCTTGTGAGGTTGAAATGAGAAGGCAGTGCATTGTGGGGACTACGTGTAAGCACAGGGTGACCGCAGTCCTGTAGTGTTTCACAGGACCCAAGGGCTGATGACTGTGACCCACCTTGTGACTGCAGCCTTCAGACACAACCCTGTCCCTGCCCATCCCCAGAGCCACTCCAGCTCAGCTCTGGCTGAGCTCCGTTAAGCCAGTGAGATATGAAACGCCATCACATCCAGGATGGGGTCTTTAATTAAATTAACTGCCGGCAACATTGTAAAAACGCTGATGGGGTCATAAACAGCCACGTAGGCAGTGGCCATCCATCAGCCCTGTGTGTTTGCCAGGGGCCACACCTGGCTGCCGTGGAATGGACACACCAGACTGTGGCCACATTTTTGGAACTACTGACATCCTTTCCTAGCTTGTAAGTAAGTTTACCTGGTGAAGGTCACAGATTTTCAAAAACTGGGGAGAGCTTGGGTGCCGACGGGGAGAACACCCTCCAGCCTGCAGGCCAGTGGAGTTGCCTCTAATGCACAGGCAGCGTGAGAATGCCCCAGCTCCTCAGCTGCTCACTCTGTGACCTTGAATGGGTGCTCTCCCTCTCTGAGTCTGATTCTTCACTAGACAGACAAGAGGCCGCCCTCCTCTCCAGCCTGCCTCCCTCCCTCCTCTGTGGCGTTCCCAGCACCCTCCTGGCCTCCCGCCCTGCAGGGAACTCTGCCAACAGTTCCTTTGTGTCTCCTTCAGCGGAGGCCGCCACTGCCCTGGCAAGGCTCATGTGCCGCCTCGCACTGAGGAGTGACAAGGGACCTGGGCCCGCCAGTGCCAGGTGCCAGGTGGAGGGGACACACTGCACACAGGCACACATGCCATCTCCACCTCCATGCAAACTAGAAGGAGGCCCACAGCCACATGCCACCGGCAAAGTCAAGGCAGGAAAAAGTCTCCTTCCTCCTATCCCCCTCCCCCCTTCCCCCTGGGCTCTGTGACCACATAATTACCCCGGATTCCATTCTATTTAATTGTAGCTTATTAAATTCTAACCAGCCAATTATCAACCACAATTACAGCTTAATTCAGGGACACAATAGCTATTTTATCGTTTGTTAATCAAATGCTTATTTAGACCTCAGTTTTATGAACTATTTCTCAGGCCTGAGGCAAGGCCCCTTGGCAGGGGCGGGGGTGTCCTGAGTAGGACCCAAGATCCTGTCCCCCATCACAGCTCCTCCAGAGCTTTCAAGTCCCCTTTGCTGGCAGACTTGAGAGTTCCCAGTGACGGCAGCCATGTCACTCAAAGGGTGGGTGCTGGATAGAGCTGGGGCACCTGAGTTAGTTCGTTGGCACAGCTAGACAAACCACACCGTACTCCTTGCCAGGCCCTGCATGAGTGCTGGACGGATGCTGCTGGCGTGCCTCTGTTAGAGAAAGAGCAGGGGACCTCAGGCTGTGGCAGGTGCCTGAAGAGTAGCCTGGGAAACAGGCTAGCAGTGGTCACCTGAACAGTGTGCAGCCATCGGGACTCCCAGAGGAGGTGGACACCAGAGCTAAGGCTGAGGGTCTGAGAGGGGGTGCCATGGGAAGAGCGGGCAGTGAGTTACAGATAGAACAGGGCACATGCAAAGGTCTGGTGGTAGGATAAGTTTGGTGGGCTTAAGAAGCAGGGGCGGAGGGGGAGGTGGTTGTTACGGCAGAGCCAGGCTGAGGAAATGCCCATACTGTGACTACTTATCCGCTACCTGCGGGGTATGTGGCTGGTCTCACATTCATTTCTCTTCTGTGCGGCGGCAGGAGGCAGTCAGGAGCGCAGTACAGCTGCCAGCTAACATGCCCGGTCTGCAGCAGCCAGGGCAGGGTGTCTAGCCACACACCCCACTCAGGACCATCCTTGGAGCTAGTCCATCATGCCACACTGCTCTTTGGCAGTTCTGTCTGCCTGCTTGTCTTCACGATGCTTGTGGCTGTCCTTGTGTCCAGGCCCCTGGAGCCCACTGGGAAAGAGGGTGACTTTGCTCCAATCTTGGGAAGGTGGCTTCTGCTTCTGTGACACTTTCATGCGCATATCACCATGGCAACCAGAGTGTGTGCACACATGTGTCTGAGAGCAGGTCCGGAGCAGCCATACCTTCTGAGACCCTGTGAGGTCTGTCCCCTCCTGTCACTTCTTTGTGCATGATCCCAGACGGAAGAGACCAGCATTGTCACTGCAGCCTGGATGTTGACCTGTCCCCAGGGAGCCCTGTGCGGATGGGAGCCATGACTGGAGAGACAGATGGCCAAGAGGTCACTGCTCTGGCCCTGCCTCCTCCTAGGGGGTCACCACTGTGTGTCCTTTCACAGATGGGGCGATGTGGCTCTTTCTACGTGGTGTGGGATCTGCAGCCAGGCTGTGTGAAGCAGTTGGGGGACAGTGCGAAGAGTTGCTAGATTTCTAGGGATTGCGAAGGTTCCTGGGGTGTGTTTCTGGGCCCGTGGAACCTCGTCTTCACTTTCAGACAAATTCACAGCTCTGAGTTGCCACCTGGAACCCCACAACTTCCGTGTGCCCCAAGACCTGCAGTCTGCAGGGGGCAGGGGACTTGCTACCTTCATCTCCGGCATTTCGGCTTCTGCTTCCTCTCTCCCCCTCCCCTCCCCGCTCCCAGAATGTATGTACCCTTGTATATTAGGTCTTTGTAGTCAAGCTTCCCATTACAGAATTTTAAAAAATAATAATAATTGAAATAACTCTTGAAGCTGTCTTAAGCCCTGAGGAATCCCAGCCCTGCATGCCTGCAGACCACCCCAGGCTCCTGTACCCCTCTGATCTCTTCCACTATGCCCAGTGGCTCATGGCCTGGAGACTGCTCTCCCTAGAGGACGGTCTTTGCCTCCTCGGGGCTTAGTTCTGTTTTTTGAGGAAGCTATTTCTCTTCCCAGTGAACCACTTGATTTGTTGATTGGTTGGAAGGAACAGAGCAGAAGTTAGAAGTTTGTGCTGTCTGCTCCCTGCCCTTCATTTCTGGACTCTGGTCTCTTTCCAAGCAATGAGTTCAACATTCATTCACCAAACACTCTCTGGGCACTCGCTATGTGTCGGACATTGGTCTGGCTCTGGAGATAGGCAGGAGGTTAAAACCACCCAGCCACTGTTCTCGAGACATCGACACACTCAAAACTGGCAATATGATTGTTGTCTGGGGGCTCAGAGGAGTGTGGCCAGCGCTGTCTGGGGTCAGGAAAGCTTGATGGAAGGAAATTCAAGCAGGCATTACAGGTGAAGCAGAAGCCAGCAGGAGATGTGCACATAGATCCGTGGGGCAAAGGTTCTGACTTCAGGTGGCTTCAGCTAAGGAAAGAACTGGCCCCTATGGCCGGGAACTCAACCCTACCTGTAACTCTGGCCTGGTGGAATTCCACCTGTCCCTTTTCTGGCTATCTGCCATCTCCAGTCCGCTATTTCAGACCTCACCTTGTGTTTGGCCGTGCTCTGACAGACAGGGCTTGCAGGGCTGGCCCTCTGCTGTGGGAGGCACAGAGCTCTGAATCTGTCCCCTCATCCCAGCCAAGGTCTTGGACTCCCATCTTTGCAAAGGAGGATCTGCAGGACCATTAGCCAGGCGGGGTGGTTAGAGGAGGAGCCAGGGGTAGGGTCAGCATGTGGCCTGCTGAGTATTGGCTTTCTTGGAAGAAAAACAGGTGCTGTCAGCCAGAATGTTGGATGGGGCAGAGCCTGGAACAGGATGTGCAAAAGCTCTTGAGGAATTTCAAGTTGTCAAGATGCCACCTGATGTAGAGGGAGTCCCCAGGGTGAGGCCGGAGGGGAAGCTCAAGCCCTAGACCAAAGGCAACATTTTCCTGAAGCATTTCTCTCTGCCTGCCTGGGTATCCATATTGCCTGGGTATCCATATTGCCTGGGTATCCATATCGCCTGGGAAGCTGGGGACACCCAGGCCAGAGGGACCTTCAAAGAGCCATCTACAGATAAGCCTCTGGAATGCTGCCCCCCACCCCGCCCTAGCTCACAGCAGGGGGAGCACAACGGGTAGGCTCGGGGACAGGCGAGGCTGGGGGACAGGCGAGGCTGGGGGACAGGCGAGGCTGGGGGACAGGC
>CABHPP010117801.1:0-17170 GCA_902168425.1 Peromyscus attwateri | reverse complement strand
CTGGGGGACAGGCGAGGCTGGGGGACAGGCGAGGCTGGGGGACAGGCAAGGCTGGAACACAGCCCCTCCCCGTCCAGTCCCAGCCTGTGTTTTTCAGGGGCAGAAAAGCAGCTGGCCATCCTGTCCCTGGCTGTGTTCACCCCACCCAGGGTACCGGGAGGATGGAAGGAGCGGGTGGCAGGAAGAAGGAGCAGGGTGCTGCCTGTGCCGGGAAAGAGCTCACTCCTGGCTGCAGCTGTGGGAGCCCAGGTGACATCCGCCCCCACCCCTCCTACCCCGCTGGCTGGGATGAGGCCTTACTCAGTAAATGCAACTTCATTAATAGCTTGATTAATCACACCTCATATTTTCGTGGTGCTTTTAAAAATAAAACATTTGAAAGCATGTTCACACCCACCCTGGGCCTCTGAGGTACACAGGAAGCTCTCATCTTCCCCACAGCTGTGAGGAAAGTCATGGGGCTCAGCTTCACACAGAGACATGTCCGATGTACCTGAGAGGAGCTGGGCATCCTGCAGGGAGGGGCCCTGTGTGCACCTGCTGGCGGGCTTCTCTGCCCAATCTCTGGGTCTTCTCATAGACCAAGAAGGAAGGGCATAGCTTTTCATTTTTAGGGAGAATTGAGGTCATTCAGTCATTCAACAAACATTCTACTGCCATCCAAGCCAGACCTGGGCTCCTGCCCACAGGAGTCATGGTCTGAAGAGAGGCATCATGCAGTCAAACCCACCACAGTCCTGCATGTAGCCTGTATCCTGGAAGGAGGCTCATGGGATGGGATAGATGCTCAGGTGGGTGACTGTCCTGATTTCATTTCTGCTGTGATAAAAAAAAATATCAAGACAAAAAGCAACTTGGGGGAGAGGAGATCCTTTAGCTCACAATTCCAGGTTACAGTCCATTATTGTGGGCAAATCAAGGCGGCGGGAGTTTGAAACAGCTGATCACGTCACATCCAGTCAAGAGCAGAGAAGAATGAATGAATGCATGCTTCCTGCTCAGCAGCTTTCTGTGCTCTCATACAGTCCAGGATGCCCTGCTGTGGGAATGGTGTTGCCCACAGTGAGCTGCATCCTCCCATGTCTATTTGTGAGTAATCAAGATGATTCCCCCACAGATGTGCCCACAGACAGCCTTATCTAGATGATCCCTCATTGAGACTCTCTCCCAGGAGCCTCTAAATTGTGGAAAGCTGAAAGTTAAACTAATCACCGTGACAGTGTGGACCTGAGACCTCAGAGGAGCAGGCTTCTTTGCTGGTACTTCCCAGGTGGACAGAATGGGCCAGGCACCTGCTGTCCATATATCTGTGCCCACCCTCCTCCAAGACCCTCCCACAAGGTAATGTCCTGGCCTGGGAAGTCTTCCCACAAACTGAGCAGTGAAACCCCAAGTTCCTTCCGGGTCCTGAAGGCCTCTGTTTCCTCTGCAACTCTGAGGTGCTCCCCACCACACACACATCTCCAGGCCTGCTCTGGCCATGCTGGTCTCAAACAAGCCCAACTACTTCCTGTGAGCTCACTATACCCTTTTTAAGCCTAAGTGCTCTTTAGCCTGGTCATGGCATTTGGGGTACTGCTTAAAAGTCCCCCCCGAACCTGCTTCCCCCTGGGTCCCTGTTACCCCATCTTTTCTGAAGTATCACTTCCCCTGTTCTCTCATACTCCTGTAGTGTGAGCAGTGCTTGAACTGGGTTGTTCCCCAAGCCTCGGGGAGAGGGCTGCTCGCCTGCCTCTGCAGGGTCCCAAGAGTGATCTCTGGCATGCAGCAGGCTCTCAATTTGCGCGTGCCGAATGAAAGTGTGCGTTTCAGGTCACAGGAGAGGTAACAAGGTCCCTTACCCAGGACTCTGTCTCTTTCTGCCACTGACCCTGGGAGTTCATCTAGTTTTCTTTCTGCTTGTAACTACCACCCTCTGGCCTGCCTCTTTATGCACACACACTTGCACATGCATGTAGACACACATGCTCACCCCTCATCCCCAAGAAGGCATGGGGGGAGGGGACAGCTACAGTGTTGCTCCTGTTTTACTGGGGGCAGCGTGGGCAGGAGTGCTGGCTTCTGACAAATGAGCAGCCGAGCTCTCCTGAGAGAGGCAGGGGCTACTCCTTACTTCAGGGCCAAGCCATCTGCATACCCAGCCTGCAGTCCCTGGTGACCACAGCCCGACACAGCCTCATAGCAGCCCAAGAAAGCTGCTGGGCCTCACCCTGTGGGTAGGAAAGCCCAGGTGGGCACAGTGGGAGAAACCCCTGGGGAACTAGACTGGGCTTCCAGATGTGGCGGTGAGCCTGCACTTACCCACTCCCCAGATGTGGTGGTGAGCCTGCACTTGCCCACTCCCCAGATGTGGCGGTGAGCCTGCACTTGCCCACTCCCCAGATGTGGCAGTGAGCCTGCACTTGCCCACTCCCCAGATGTGGCAGTGAGCCTGCACTTGCCCACTCCCATGCAGCTCCAGGAGCCGTCTGCAGTCACAGCATGTTCTGACAGTTTCCCTGTGTTTGGCCCTCAGCAGTCCTAGGGTGACAGCAGTAGGCATCCCTCCCAGTCTGCACTGTGAGCACCCATACTAAGTCACTTTGAGACAGACAGCAGGGACCAGAACTGGGCTGTTGGTTGGGGGGACAGAAGTCTTGACCACCCACCTGTGTCTCCTATGGTGAGAGCGGCCGGGAGAGTGAGGGCACCCCAAGTGCAGATGTGTGGTTTTCAGGTTGAGACGGGCTTGGGAGGTGGGTACTGTAAAAGTAGACCTTTCTGCAACCGAATGGGAGGGTGGCAGATGGCAGAATGGAGTGTTCAGGATGCCAGCCAAGGCCTTGACCCCATCTTGAAACACCCCCGTCAAGCAGGCAAACAGTGGAAGCAGAACCAGCAGGTCCAGCTGAGGCAGTGGGGAATGGGAGGTCTGGGCCAACTAGAGAACTCAAGTGCTTCATGCCAGGGTCCTAGGTCACTTGGGTCTGAGTTTGCACTGCTGGGTCCCATCCTCAATGGCAGGGTTCATATAGAAAGTGTTCAGTGTGGTGGCCACACCATGGTAGGGAGGGGGGCTAAGGCTCGCCATGCTACATGCAGTGTAGTTCAGGTGAGAGAACTCTCAGAACCTGGGAGCAGGGATAGCATGCAGATGCCCACCGCAGGGGGAGCAAGAGAGAAGCCAGCTCTGACCACCCAGACAGCACCCTGTTGTCCCTAGAGGAAATGGCCCAAATTTACCACTCACCCATAAGTGTCCTTGATAGAGGACAGGGCTACAGCCTGGAAGATACCCCTGGGGCCTCCTGATAAATACCCTCACCCCAGAAGTGGGAGGGAGGCCACACCAGAGTGGCGTGACGGAGGCCCTGGAGAAGTGAGCTATGTCCCTTATTGGTCACAGTACATTTATTTTTCATTAGCAGTTAAATGCAGACATGAGGGATTGTGCTGGGTTCAGCGGGCGGCTGACGTGAGTAGGGCTTGCTGCGCTGATCGATAGAGAGGCGGGAGGCTTGAGCACCCGCTCCCTGCTCTCACACCCCACAGGGGACCCAAGCCCATCCAGCTCTGAGCAAAGAGACGGGCGTGGCTATGACGCTGAGCCTCTGCCAGTTAAGGGGAGGCAGAAGCAGACCCAGACCTGCCCTGAAGAACTGTGGTGGCTCCTTCCAGAGCCCTGCCTTGGGGCTAGCTTGGCCGTTGGTGTGTGCAGTCCTGGGGACTGCTGAGAAGCTGTGGCTTGGCCAGGCTCGTGTCTTGAGGGTCTAGTATGCCTACCAGCACTCATCTTACACCCACACTCTAGAACTGCCTCCTGAGCCCCCTCCCCGTTTCGCCCTTCACTCCAACCTCAGCGGTCTGAATGAGCCCTAGGGTGTACCAGTGAGCCGGACTCAGACTTCAAGCGTTCCCTGAGCTTGAAGGCTGTGGGTGGAGCTCAGCAGCGGAGCATGTGCTTTGCAAGCTCCGTGCCCTAGGTTCAACCCTCAGCACACACCCCCCACACACACACTCAGAGTGAGTGGGTCATAGGGTGGTTCCCTGAGAACTTCCTGAGCTTAGGGTCAGAGCTGGGGTTCTAGAGGAAGGGACTTCTGCTGAGGCCTCATGTCTGGCAGTGCAAGGTCTGGATTCTCCCCGTCTGTCCTAATCTTCCACATTCTGAACCTAACACAGCCCCGGCCGAGGGTGGTCTGGGAAGGGCAACTCCATTTTCACTGACTGCTTGTGTGCTTGACCTTTATCGTAGAGTTGCAGGAACGTGCAGGGAGGTGGGGAACAGCCACAGGGGGAAGGCACAGGTTGGCAGCGGAGGGGCCGGGGAGGGGGAAAGAAGCGTTAAAAGGAGGAATGGGGTCTGGAGGCGGCGTAAGGACCGCCACTGGTAGCCTCTGCCTTTCTGGGGAGGCAGTTCAGAGCAACCAACCTCATGAGGTACTCCAGAATCCCCATGAGCCACTGGAGTGACCCCATCTCACAGAGGCAAAGTCAGTGATTTCACCTAGCTCCCCCAAGGTCTCCAGGACCAGGGAGCAGAAATCACTTCCTAGGGAGCTCCCCCACTTCTCTGCCTAGAGGCCCCTATTAATTTGTGTGTTGGTGGGGAATGGCTGCAGCTCTGAGGGTTGGCCAGGCCGGCTGGGGCCGTTTGGTGAGCAGCATCCCCCCCACTTGGGTGTCCTGCTGGTAGACAGACCTATCAGACTGCTCTGGGGACTTTGCCTCCACCAATGCCTCGGAGCCAGTTACCCATGTAATTAGTAACAAATGACTTGTGGGTGGTGGTAGGTTTGAGTTAAAATTAGAAGGAAACCCATATTCAGGTCTCCTTGAATGGATGGGAAGTGGCCCAGGGCCTGGAACTTCCAGGAAGACTCTGCTGGAGTCCACCCTGACATGTCTACCCATCATGCCTCACCAGCCCTTTCCCCGCCTCACCCCTCCCCAGTCCTCCATACTGTAACTCCACCCAGCACCCCCTTGCTGCCCCTCAAATTTACATCCTGGGTACAGTCCCCTGCCTCTCTCCATTCACCTGTACTTTAGCGTCACCTGTCTGAAATGCCGGGCCCTCCACCTCCCCCCAGGTCTACTGGGACAAGAGTCTGCTAGGCCACATCCTAGAACGTCCTAGTAGAGTATGGGGTTGTCTTCGCTGTTTTATGTCCAAAGCCTCCTGAGTGCCAACACCGGCCTTACCCTCACCGTGCCACCCTCGTCAGAAGGTCACGGTCCTTTCTTCCGCTAACTTGCAGATGAAGACGCAGGCTCAGAAGGGATGTGCAGTGGCCCAGCCTGCACCTGTTCCTTGGTCCCATCCGAAACTGGGCTTTTGCTATGTCAGCTGCCTCCGCCAGTCTCAGAAAGACCTGGCTTACCCCTCCTTTCCTCCTGCAGGCGCCCAGCAGAGTGCCACAGTGGCCAGTCCAGTGCCTGGTGCCGGCCCAGACCTACTTCCCCACTTCCTGGTGGAGCCTGAGGACGTGTACATCGTCAAGAACAAGCCCGTGCTGCTGGTGTGCAAGGCTGTGCCCGCCACCCAGATCTTCTTCAAGTGCAATGGGGAGTGGGTACGCCAGGTGGATCACGTGATCGAGCGCAGCACTGATGGCAGCAGTGGTGAGTCCTAGATGGGGTCACTGGGGGGAGGCAGCTGAGGGAGAAGAGTCACAGCTGGCCTGAGGGTCTGTGAGCTCCTGCAAGCAGCAGGGCCAGGTGCAACCGCCTCCTGCCCGGTTCCCTTCTGTGTCACCAGGGAAGGCAGAATGCCCACCCGTGGCACTCTGTGGGTATACAGAGATCTTCTTGCTTGGGAAGTAATCGGGAAGGCCCTCACACACACTCATCCACTGAAATGCCCCAGTGTCTCCCAGCAATGCACAAAATCCGGGCAGCCTGTCCAGAGGTACCTACAAAGACACGGGGTATAAGTGAACAGGTTCCACGTGATAAGAACGTATTCTCTGGTTGTTTTCTGCCGTCTGCTCAAGCAGGTTTGCGTTATTTCACATTCCCTCTGATGAGGACACAGTCCCCCATGAGACGCAGAGTGTGGGGTGGCTTCTTAGTAAGAGGAGAGCAGCGTCGAGGCTGCCTCAGGGCTCACAGACATGTTCCTCAGGGGAGGCTAAATGATGGAGGACTAGGAAATGGCCAGAGAGAGAACAGGGAGAAAATCCCCCTGACCAGGGACGTAGCCCAAACAGAGGCCAGGCATGCTGGTCACGGCTCAGCAGTGAAGCTGAATGAAGGTGCATGAGTGTACACAGGGGGCCCGAGGAATGCCACTGACCTGTGGGACTTCAGACTACAGAGTGATGTGACCGGAGCTATGGGTGACATGCAGGCCGGTATGGAGGCCGACAAGAGAAGCAGACCCAAGAAGACTCGGCTCAGATGGGCAGAGGGGTCCTAAGAGCAGCAGGCAAAACCAAGAAGTCCCTACCCTCCCGTAGGACACCAACTCTCCCCATTCCCTTGCCTGGTCTCAGGCAACAGGTGGGCAAGGGGGCATGCACAGAGAGCCCTGAATTGGCTTCTGGTACTCCCCAAAAGCAGAGCCACAGAGGCAGCCATACCAGCACCAACACAACCAACAGCCACTAACACGCATAGAGCCTTCCGGTTTAGGCCTGCACCTCTTTCCACCATGACCTCAGCCAGACTGATACAGCACACACCCCAGAAGACAGCCCATTTGGGATGTGTAGGCCACCAGAGTGAGGGTGAGCCCCAGTGCCATCCAGGCAGACAAGCAGTACTGGGATCCATTCAGATGCTAAAGAGGGGCAAGAAAGGGCCCAGAAAGGTGACCCAGATGTGGCCCTGCTGTAGCGAAGCAGCATGAGTTCAAGAGGGGGGGGTAGCATCCAAGTTTAGAAGTACGTAGGAGGGTGTTTCCCTGTCCAAAGGGATAGGGTGAGAGACGGGACACTGGCCCTTGAGGATGGCTCAGGGTTGGGTGGGAAAGTGAGCCCGGGGTGCAAGCAGATGTCAGGAAAACTGTAGTCAGACTTGTTCTGTGGGAGGATCACACAGGGCAGATGGTGAGGCTGTGGCCTGGGAGAACAGTCGGAACCACTTGCTATTGTGAATGCAAACTGAAGAGCCCCAGATTCAGACAGCGTGACCTAGTCCTCAGAAGCAGGCTGCCTCACAGAGAAGACCGAGGCCTCGACCCTGACCTGTCCAGGACCCCCAAAGGGCTCCAACCAGGTCTTCTGGCCCACAGAGAGGACACCCATCCTCTGCCGCCAGAGTTCACAGAGGCAGGATTCCTCCCCACCATGTGCAGAGGCCCCAGGGACTCTGCTCCCCTGGCCTGTTTCCTAGGTTAAGACTCCTGACTGAGCTCTGCAGTCTGCACTGTTCAAACGTATCCATCCCTGCCTCTTGCCGCTTCCTTCCAGCAAGCCCCCAAGTATTCACTGCATATGCTCTCTGCCGGGTTAGCTACTAAAGATTCAGCCCCCACAGCTCGCAGACTGCGGACTCCCACCTGCAGGAAGCTCGGGAGCGTAGCTCAAGAAAGTTCTAGATAGTAACAGTACCTCCCAAGACCAGAGTTGTCGATGGACTTCTGACTGTGAGTACAGCTCCAGAACCCACGTTGTCTGGGCATGAGAACCCCAGGAGACACCCTCTCCAGCCCCAGATCAGTTGTTTCATGGGTGAACTGGAGGGGAGTGGCCTTTTCAGGTTGGAGGAGAAACCCTGTCATTGCATAGGTAGAGTAGCGTTTTATGTGTTCGTGAGCCCTGCCATGGACCTGTCTACCTTACCTGGAACAGCATGCTGTCACAGGTCTCAGGTGCGTAGTCTGCCTGGGACCCAGGCCCTTTCTGACTGAGCACCTTGCACCTTGGCAGCACACACTGACAGTCCCCACCCTGTACCCCATTGGCACCTGTGCTGTCCTTCCATATGAGCAGAGAAGCGAATCATGGGGACATATCCCACATAACCACCAGGTCCCTCTTCTGCCTTGAACTTCAAGTCTTGGGCCTCCAATGACCAGTACATCAAGTTCACCGAGTTAATCGTCTCTCGGCTATGAACCAACGTGCTGCAAGGCCAGGAGAAAGGCTTTCCTTAACTCCGCACAGAGGCCCTGGCAAAAGCGTCTTGCCAGTGCACATACCCAAGACTCTGAAGCAGTCTAGTCAGACAGCTGTGGCAGGGAATTGCATTCCACACAGACCTGAGCCCTGCTCACTCCTGTGTAAGGGCTAGGGTGACAAAGGGGCTCTCACAAGAGACAAAGGCCCTCCATTACCTTCACTTCCCATCCAGAAGGCCAGGGGAAGCCTGAAGTCTGTAAAAGCAAACACTGGCCTCTGGTACGGACTGTAATTATTCATTGTTAAACTTGGTGCTTATTAAAATCAGATAGAAGGGACCCACTTTGACTTCAGGGTGCCCAGATAATCCTCCACCTCCCAGAAACACTCAGCAAGTCTCCACTGCGGGTTCCCATATGTGCACATATGCATTCACACACGTACACCGCCCCTAGTCCAGCCACCCTAGGGTCCCTCCTTCTTCTCCAAGGCTGGCACCTGCTCATATTTCCTAGTTGGGCTGATACTGCCCCACTTAGAATCCATTCCCAGGCTCCAGGCTCCTTAATGACCTGCTGGAAGGCGGGGCAGGGTCTGGTGTCTCCCTGCTCCCAGCCCGCAGAGCTTGTGGAGCTCACAGCTCCCTCTGCAGAGGTGTGGCCTGAAGGTAGGTCATTGTGGATAAAAGTGCCCCCTGCTTCCCCCTCCTGCTTCACGGCAGCAGAAGGAAGAGTGGGAAGGGGCTGAAGGACAGAATGAAGTACTCCAGTGTAGTGCTGTGGCTCCCAAGCTGAGCTGCCCTGGGGTGGTGAAGAATGGGGCTTGGGGGCCATCAATGGCCTGTCCACCCAGAGGACACTCAGTACCCCAGGCCAGAATGTTCTGGAGGTCGTCCATCCCTGACCCTGACACAGGAAGAAGGGAAAAGTGACCCTGCTCCACCCATGACTCTGTCTAGGAGGCCCCAAGTTTATGAGTGCTTGACAGGTAGCTGATGCCTAGGGCACTTCTCCCGCACCCAGGCCCTGTGAAGGGCACCTTGGTTCTTAGCCCCACCCAACCCTACACCCGAGAGAGTAGGAGTATCAGGAGAAAGTGTCCAGAACAGAGATAAGTTGCCTAGTAATCATCGTAGCCAGAGGCGACTGTAGACATGGACACCTGTATGAACTAGCCGGAGGATGGGACGGGTGATAGACACATCTGGGTCCCAGTGCTACAGCTGGAAGACTCCATGAGGGGGGTCTGGGAAGGGGTCAGGGAGACATGTTAGAGAAATGAAGAAGGAAAGCAGTCTCCCAGGCCGGCTGGCTCAGCTGGGCTCACAGCTCCTGCAATGCAACCCTAATTGAATTTCTCTGTTAACAATGGAAACACATTGGCGGCTGGCCTCTCTCTCTCTTTCTGATAAGCCAGTGACCCAAGGGAAATTGGGGTCAGGAGGAGGAGAAATTGGAAACAAACAGTCTTTTCTCACTCCTGGGACAGTGGTTTTGGCTGCAGACTATGGGTGGGAGGTGGCATGGAGACGGACCAGCATCCCCCATTCTGAGTTGTCAAAGGGACCGAGGCCCCTCCCCCAAGCACCCTACTGTCTGGTTCTGGTTGCTGCAGAAGGCGGGGATCTGACTGGGATGGGAGAAGGGTTCCTCCCAGTACACCCAGACTCCCCGTTGGCCCCCACTTGCTGACCCTTACCCTCTTGAACTGTAACCCCCTGAGGGATGGATGAGCACATTTAGGCCACCCCAGCTGACTGGAGAACACTGACCACGCTGGATTCAGACCAGCCTGGTGCTTGGGGCAAAGCAGGTGTTCGCTGCACCTGCTTCTCTATCCAGAGTGGGGCACCCCCACGGAGCCCAGAGTAGGAACAGTTCCAGGGAAGGGAGCGGCGTGAGTGAGATGCCACCCTGGCATGTGGGAAACCCTGAGTCCCAGGAGTCTGTTTCCATCCTGCCTCGCAGCTGTAATGATAATAGCTGTTACATTATCACCTGTCAGATCTACCTGCTAGCCCTCGGGGAGGTTAGCAGACTTCCCTACCCTACCCTCGTCTACCTACAAAGAACTCAGCCTGTCTGCTACACCCTTCCTCTCTGGGGCTCCTGGAGGCCAAAACCTGCTGCTGACCAAAGCTCCATGAGTAACCAACCACTTTAGAGATTTCCTATCAGCGACTTACTTGAGACAGACCTCAGGTGACAGAGCAGAAGGAACAGAAGTCCTGGAAACCATACTCCTCGTGTCCAGGAGACGTGTCCGCGTCCCTTTTAGTCAGCCTGGAGTTCCCTCCAGGCTGAGGGGGGCTCACGGTGTCCACAGGGTGCTGTGGGTGGTCCAGGGCGTCAACTGTCCAGGACAGAGAGACTCAGTGTAGCCCTTGAACCCAGCAGGGCTGCCAACCATGGAGGTCCGTATCAATGTATCAAGGCAGCAGGTAGAAAAAGTGTTCGGGCTGGAGGAATACTGGTGCCAGTGTGTGGCGTGGAGCTCCTCGGGTACCACCAAAAGTCAGAAGGCCTACATCCGGATTGCCTGTGAGTATGGGGCCAGGCCTGTGATGTACAGGTGTGACCACTAGAAGGATCCCCTGGAGAGGGGGGCAGGCTTCCTGGAGGTCACAGCCTTACTGTGATGGGTGGAGGAAGTGCCTGGGGACATAAATCCTCCCGTGTTCCCCGGTGCCATGATTCTTGCAGGACCAAGGGCCAAGAGCCAGTCAGGCTAAGCCAGACACTTAAGGACACTGCTTTCTTCCTCCAGATTTGCGCAAGAACTTTGAGCAGGAGCCACTGGCCAAGGAAGTGTCGCTGGAGCAGGGCATCGTGCTGCCCTGCCGCCCCCCGGAAGGCATCCCCCCGGCTGAGGTGAGTGGGGCTGCAGGACCCACTCTACAGGGGCACAGGGCTCCCAGACCTCTTATCCCACCTAAAGCTCAGGCTCCTGGCCGCCACTTCCCCAGTGGCCACTCTGTCCCCCGGTCAGGCCAGCACGGGCCAGCCATGGAGTGGCGCGGCTTCTCCCCCTAGGTGGAGTGGCTCCGGAATGAGGACCTTGTGGACCCTTCCCTCGATCCCAATGTGTACATCACACGGGAACACAGCCTCGTGGTACGGCAGGCCCGCCTGGCCGACACTGCCAACTACACCTGCGTGGCCAAGAACATCGTAGCCCGTCGCCGCAGCGCCTCGGCTGCTGTCATTGTTTATGGTGGGTCCTGGGGCTCCCCGGTCATAGGAGGAGGTACTGAGGTACCATCAGGGAAGTGATGTGTGGCTTGTAGGATGGAAAGGCATGGAGCAAGGGCCAGGCTGACCAGACAGTGTCCTGACTAGGAAAGAGGCCAGAGGTATGTCTGGGCAAAGGGATGGGACAGGTGTTGGCCGCTTGTGAGTGGGGCACAGTGCAAGAGATGAAGAGACAAGATGAGGCTCAGAGGAACATAACAGGTCATCCTTGTGCTTCTCAGGCCCCAGAACGGGAAGTAGAGCCACATAATATGGGACCCCCAAGAGCAGGCAGAGGGAGATTGTACAGGATCAGCCCTTTGAGATGCTGGGTTCCAGCTGGAGGTGCCCTGGGAGCTCCAGTTTAGCCTGGCTGCCCCGACACTTGCCAAGAGGGCAGAATATCTGAAGGTGCTGCCAGGCCTTGAGGTCCAGCAGCCTGGGCTTGGCCCTCCTCAGTATTCTCTCAGCACAGCAGCCCACTCACTCCCAGCTCACAGGCCCTTTGCCCTCCTGCCCCATCCCTTGGACCAGCATGTCTGAGGATTCCCCCGCTCCCTGACCCCAGTCCTTCTCTATCCGGCCAGTGAACGGTGGGTGGTCGACGTGGACTGAGTGGTCCGTCTGCAGCGCCAGCTGTGGGCGCGGCTGGCAGAAACGGAGCCGGAGCTGCACCAACCCGGCACCTCTCAACGGGGGCGCCTTCTGTGAGGGGCAGAATGTCCAGAAAACAGCCTGCGCCACTCTGTGCCCAGGTACCAGCGGCCACCGCCTCCTGCATCGTTCCTCACCACGCCATCTCCGTGGCCTGGCTCCATCGCACCCACCAGCCTGCCCCCCCATGGCTCCATCCCACCCGCCTGCCATGCAGGGCCAGGCTCAGTCTGAGGTGGGGATCAGGGTGCAGTGTGCTCAGAGACAGGGCTCAGTCTGTGTCCAGGCCTGGGCTCAATTTAGGGTCTAAGATGCAGTCTGAGGGCAGGATCTAGGCTCAGCCTGGGGCTGCACATCCACCTGTGCCTGGGACCAGAAGGGCAGTCATGTGACTAAGAGCCCTTACCACCTCAGGACCAGGAGGACAGCCTCCCTGGGTGGGGAGAGCCAAGCAGCCCCTGGCATCATCGCGCGCCCCCCCCGTCATTAGCATGTGTCATCAAGGCTAGCTGGACAGCCCAAGGTCCTACAGATTGGAGAGCTTGACCCTGGCATTGTGCCCAAGTCCAGGCCAGCTGGTCCTGCCTGGTCCAGATGACTAGTGGGGCCACCCAGGCAGGCCGCCCAGGCCAGCTTCCTAAGCTGATTGGACTGTTTGCTTTCTGCCTGTGTCTCTCTTGTCCAGTGGATGGGAGCTGGAGTTCATGGAGTAAGTGGTCAGCCTGTGGACTTGACTGCACTCACTGGCGGAGCCGTGAGTGCTCTGACCCAGCACCCCGCAATGGAGGTGAGGAGTGCCGGGGTGCTGACCTGGACACCCGCAACTGTACCAGTGACCTCTGCCTGCACAGTGAGTCTTTTTGGCCCCAGGGTCCCCTTGAGTTTGCCAGAGTTGGCCCTGTCCAGCCCTAGAGGTGGTGGTCAAGGCAGCCACCTTGCCATAGTCTGTGTCTGTCCAAGGCTTGGGATCCTGGGGTCCCCATCATCTCAACACCCATCCGCGTGCTCATACAGTCTCACCACCTTCCTCCTGAGACATGCACAGATGTGAACTTTGACTCATGTACACCCATCTGCTCTCCCACAGCCTTGAAATTATCCCATCCCCCATGCGCACACGTAAGTCCTGTGGGGATCCTGGGCTTGTGAGGCCTGTTAATTACAAGGCCATAACTAACAATTAAAGATCTCTGTTGGATTTTTTTCTCTAGACTACACCCTCCCCTATTCTTTCAATTAAAAACCTAATTATCTGTGTCAATTCCTTTCTGATGGACATTTCTTCCATTATGCAAAACTCTCAAAAATCAATAGAACTTCCTCCAAGTGGTTGGTCCCCCCACCCCACCCCAGTTCCAGGGCTGGTGGTATACATAAGGGCTCGAACTGACCTGGAAACACATGAGAAGCTGATCATCCATGTATTTGTCTGTTGTCCATTACTATAATGAAATAGCAAAAGAGGTTTATTACTTTTAGAGGCTCAAGTTCCAAAGAGCATGATGCTGGCTCCGGCAAATGTAACCCCCGACCCAAGCCGCATTACTTAGTGGCAGATGGTACCATGTCAGTATTACATACAAGAGAGAGATCACAGGTCAGGGAGAAAGAAACAGACAGACAGACAGACACACAGAGATGGACACTGCCCCCCCCCCCCATGGACTGGGGTCAGCACTTACAATGATGTAATACCCTCCCACTAGGCCCCACCTCTTAAAAGATCCCACTGCCTCTCACAGTGCCACACTGGGGACCAAGCCTGTAATACGTGAATCCTTAGGCAGGCGTGTGTAAACCATAGCACTGCACTTTGGGTATCCCAGGAGTACACCTTGCCCCTGCCACTCTGACCCCCAGCCTAGCGGCCAAGCAGAGACCACTCACCCCAGGGAAGCAGCTCTTCCTCTCTCCACGCCCCTGGTAACCTCAGGCCAAATCTTATGCCCGTGAGGACTTGTTCAGTCCCAAGCAAGGAGGTGACAGGTACAGGGCTAGAACACACACACGCCAATACCCTGCTCCCTGCCTCATGGTCTCTGCCCAGGGAGTGCTGAGCCCTTAGTCTCCTGGGGTGTAGGCCTTGGGCCTCTGCTCACCAGCCCTGCAGCCCCGCCGCCGTTCCCAAGGCCATGCTTTCTCTTGCAGCTGCTTCGGGCCCCGAGGACGTGGCCCTCTACATCGGCCTTGTTGCTGTGGCTGTGTGCCTCATCTTGCTGCTCCTTGTTCTCATCCTCATTTATTGCCGCAAGAAGGAAGGGCTGGACTCAGACGTGGCCGACTCCTCCATCCTCACCTCAGGCTTCCAGCCTGTCAGCATCAAGCCCAACAAAGCAGGTGAGGTGGCCCCTCCCCCTGCTCTCCTGCCTGAGTCCTCAAGGCTGGGGCTGTTAAGGAGGAATCCCTCTGAGTCACCAGCTGAGTCTGTCTTTATCCCATAGACAATCCCCATCTGCTCACCATCCAGCCAGACCTCAGCACCACCACCACTACCTACCAAGGCAGTCTATGTCCCCGGCAGGATGGGCCCAGCCCCAAGTTCCAGCTCTCTAATGGTCACCTGCTCAGCCCACTGGGTGGTGGCCGCCATACGCTGCACCACAGCTCACCCACCTCTGAGGCTGAGGACTTCGTCTCCCGCCTCTCCACCCAAAACTACTTTCGATCCCTGCCCCGCGGCACCAGCAACATGGCCTATGGGACCTTCAACTTCCTCGGGGGCCGGCTGATGATCCCTAATACAGGTAGGACCCTAAAGAGCATGAGGGACTAAGACTAGTCTCATCTTCCCAGAGAAGGCCAAAACAGCCCAGATGTTCCTCCTGAGTGCACCGGCCTCTGGAGTGGCTGCGTCTGGCCAGCAGGAAAGGATGTAGTTTAGGAAAGAATTCAGTTGGAGGAGCTACAGTGAAGCCATGGATAAGGATCTCCTTGCTGCCTGTGGACATGAAAGTATTGTCTGTTCATTTATCAGATAGTCAGCCTTACATGTGGTGGGCTCTGCATTAGGCCCCAGGCTTAGGAGTAGGGCAAACACCAGACCCCAGAGACTCACAAATGACAAGACAGCAGAGCACCCCTGAGAGCCCCCACTGCATCCTGGATCCCATCCACCACTCCACAGAAGCACCTCAGACAGGGTCCCTGAGACGCCTTGGGCCATCTTTGAAGAAATCGCTGCAAGCACTAATAAGGCTGACCATCCCACTCTGAACTTCTCTGTTCCCTGTCTTTAGGTGACCCCATGTACCCCTAATCTCCTTGCCCATCTCTGGCTGTTCCAATGTAGGCATTCCTCAGAGTTCCCTCTCTGTGCCATTTCTCTCCAAGTGATCTCACCTACTCGTCCATCCCAGCCCCCAGTTCTCCCAGGCCCTAGAACTCTACACTCAGCTGCCTCTTGGGCAGCTCCATCTGGATATCTCACAGCACCTCAGAGTCTTTGTGACTAAAACAGAATCGTCTCCCACCGTCTCCCACAGCTACCTCCTCTCGGGCTTTCCCGAGCTCACAGCTAGCAGTCTGTGCCCGAGCTAGAAACTGGCTGGGGTCACCTTGGTTCCTGCTCTTTCTCCTTCACCCTCACCACCAACCCGCTGTAGTCACATAACGTTCCGTGTGCTCACCCTTCCCAACAGCTCTGCCTCCTCCTCCTCCTCCTCCTCCTCCTCCTCCTCCTCCTCCTCCTCCTTCTCCTCCTCCTCCTCTTCCCCATCTTGCCCTGATACTTTACCACGCCCAGACTGTCATACCCCTTATCTCATCCCCAGCCCCCAAACATTCACTGGATGAATCCAGAGTAACTCCTTCTGGGTTCCCATTGCTCCCGACAAAGCCCACGTGACGAGGCTGATGTGACCCACCCCTGCTGGCTACCTGCTGTGTGCTGTCCCCTCCTATGTGCCCTTCTGTGTATGACAGCCACTCTGGAGACTTGGCACCCGAACACACCATGCTGCCCCTTGCTCATAGGCTCCATCTACCTTTCCTAGCACCTCCTCTGCCATTGCCGTCTACGCCTCACACCCCCCAGGACAGGGTCTGATAAATCCTCCTGGGGCATCGAGGTAAGACAGTGCCTGTCAGCTCCAGCAGAGAGGCAGACGGATGGTGGGTACTCGATGGCCCCTGGCAGTGTGGGAAGCTGCCCATTCTCCCCTGCGCGCCTTACTGATAGTTACTTGGCTCTCTCCTTGCTGGACTGAGAGCTAGCACCCTTTTTCCTCTCAATTTTCTGGGTGCCCAGCATGCGAGTGTGCGCGCCTCCCCTGCAGCCAGCATTCACACCAGGCTGTACGTGATCGTCACCAACACTAGCAGCACCAGACTCTGGAAGCAGCACAGGCTAGTGAGGGAAGCAGTGGCTGCAAGCACCTGGTCAACAGAGTCCCTCTCCTGGGCGTCAGCTCTGTGACACAGTCACAGACCACTCATGATGGACACAGAGAGGCGAACATCCCAGAGTGCACTCACAAGCCCACAACTCCGATGTCCGCAGGCCGTATAGCCTTGGAGCCATCACTGTATCTTTGCAGACTATAATGTCCTCATCTGTCTGCTTTAAGGATGAAGTCACAGAATGTCTCCCCTTTTCCTGTATGAGCTGAGAGGTTCCTCGTGTGGGGCTTCCTGTCCTCGGAGCAGGGCCTCACTCTGCTCTCTCTAATTCCTCAGCTCTGTCCCCTCTCCCCCACACTGGCACTGCTGCTGAAAGCTCCCGGGGCAGGACACATCATGGAATGGGAGGACATCTGGGCCGTCGATGCTGGCCATGGAGGGCTGTTAGAGACCGTCACCACCTGCAAGGATGGAGCGGTGGCTGGAAGCGACCAGTTCTTAGAGGGGGCAGGATAACAGAGGAGGAAGGACCCGTCGGGGAACCACTGAATGTAGAAAAGGCGGGCCAGAGCACTGCTGGGATGACAGGGAAGGGCCTTGCATGGCGGCCTGGAAGATGGGGAAGGCTTTAAGCAGAAAATGCCCTGGTCCCAAATAATGTCATTTGGCTAACAGGGGAGGTAGAAACAGTGTACGTGGCCTCTTCTGACCTAGTTATGCGCTTGCCAAGCTGCTTTACCTCAGACATTCTTGGAGTCTCCCTGACTCAGAGTCGTGCCTGTGTGGGTGGTGGGACAGTATGGCGGTCCTCAAAGCACCCCTGTCCCCAGACAAGGCTGGCTACAGGGGAAAGTCATGGGTCTGGCTAGTTCATGGGGTACTGGGTATCTGTAGCAATAAGCC